>NW_027019640.1:8331602-8498759 GCF_013076305.1 Rhopilema esculentum
GTGTCTCTTGACTTGATGCAAAACCAACCGGGAACTTGGCTACTTCCCTTACCTTTTCAATTCGATGCACTTTGAAATAATTGCAAAGATGCCACAATGAGGGAGAATCCACGTGTCTTTCTCCGGTCTTCCACTTCATCCCCCGGTGGTTTTTTTACTTTATATAGGTTATTACATAACATTTGCATGAATTATCTAAAGCACCATCGTACGGCAACTAATCTTTACGGCTTTACCATTGCTCAATTTAATTTATCAGGTCATAAAACAGTTTACCATTACTGGGAAGCTGGTAGAAAACTAAACCATTATAACGCAAAAATATATTACTTTCAGTAAAATTAAATTAAAGTTATTGAGATAATGATTAACAAATTAGCCACAGGGCAATTGGCCATCGCGGCCTTCCCGTTGCTCTGCCATGAAATGATACCAGTTTTCTGAAATGCAGAAAAATACCAACCTTTTATGCCTGATGCGGTTTTTTCACAAACTGCGTAACCTCATTTTGACTAATGTGTTATTTACACTCAAAACGCAAACATTAAATGAGAATATAATCAAGGCTATATATCCCCAGATTTCAAGCTATTTTAGTAGTATCGATAACTCTATGTTTGTCTTGCTAATTTAATGCGAATTCTAGCGCTAACGGTGTCCTGAGAATCAGTAATTCATATACATATTCTGTTTTTTTATCATTGGTTTCTGATACACGAAATTACAGCTATGACGTAGTACAATCTTAAAAACTTGTGCATGTAAACATTAGATCGCTTCTTTCGCCATTAAAAACAATGCATTACCTGTGCCTCGACCTGACCATCCAGAGTAATCAATAGTTGGGTAAGTGACTCCTCCTCCGTAGGCACCAACCGCACCACCGTAGCCCATCATTGCGCCACTGCCATAGCCAGCATACCCATACGCGTCCATTCCCCCGTACCCCATGCTTTGATCATACATTCCATAACTCCCTGGCATGCCCATTCCATACGAGCCGCGTCCCCGACCTCTACCACCTAAAGAATAAAAGCCGCGCTAACCTGTAACAACACATAGTCACGTCTTGTAGAGTTGAATAGCGCTTGGCATAAATTCGATAAAGAGACGGGGTTTGATCCCAGCCTGCACGCCATCTCATGAATACTCTCGTTACTTCATACAAATAACAAAGAAAATTCTTTATGCTTGTCTGTAAAGATACAGCTGCATTAAATTATAAATAAAAACTCGGTATTTAGCGTGCCTTTAATATCGATCGAGTGCTTTAAGGGAAGAAAGTTGCGCGGGAAATATCGTGAGAAAAAAGTTTCGCGGGAAGAAAGTTTCGCGGGAAGAAAGTTTCGCGAAATGGGGAGGGGGCGCTAAATACCGTGCAATTAACTTTCTTTCGCGAAGGGAAGCAAAATAGGATCTTCCACGAGAAAAAACTCTCGCGTTTAGTAAAAATCAGGAATTTCGCGTAAATACAGTTATATTCAACTGAAGTTTCTTTCAATTTATGATTTCCACATAACAACAACAACAATATTAAAATTCGTTGAAAACAATCATTTGTCATCAAATGTCAATAGCAAATTTCGCTGGAAATTTCCTGAAAACGAATTTTTGCGAAATTTTTGCGAATTTTTGGCCAAACACGCCTCAACCTTGAAATGTGACTATTAGCACCATCAATAAACACGAAACTTCCCACATGACAGTTTCCTACCCTTCCCCCTAACTGTTATTACATGAGAGCATGGGTAAGAATATTTCCATAGAAATGCTTTGTGAAGTACTGATACAATGCATTTATCAGCTTACCTGGTACCCAAAGTCCTTTGGCTGCTAACTGTGCTTGTTGTTCTTTTGAATAAGCATGTTTTACTTCAACCTGAATCCGTAAAATGGTAAACATCAAAAAATTGGATTGGCAGCATACGTACATACGTAGACATAAAGTTTCGGCGTTTTTTATGTCCCTAACACTACAAAGCACTATCCTGTGACAGGTATTAGCAAAACATCTAAGAAGAAATGGGCATTTTGAATGTAAATAAGCAGGTTGCTATAGATCCATTTCCTTATCCCCTATAGATCCATCCTAAATCAATTATCATCAATTCTGGCAGAAGTATGTCAATATTAACAAGCTTTAATCTACATAAATTTGAAAATAAGAAGAATCAACGAGGACTGCGAGAAAACAGTTAAAAAACAATGAAAAATAGAGCGACCTCCAACTCACAGTTTTTGAGGCAATAGTGTGATACTGCTTCTTGACTAGTTGGTCTACAACATCCTCGTTATCAAATTCCACAAAACAGAAACCTGAAAATAAAACAAATACAAGATGCTATCTCAACATGGATTATATTATATAAGAAGCTCCACAAAATTGTTGCAGACGAAAAGTTACATAAAAGCTTAATAGTTTGTGAAGCTATATCATAAATTGCTGCTCACTCAAAAAAGGGATTGTTACATAAGTAAAAAAGCAGCAGTGATTATTTGAAATAAGCATGCAAGATAAACGAGTAAGATTAAAAAGTAGCACATCTAGACTTCGCTACTTACATGAAGATGAAGTTAATAATATAACAGGCTGCGTCATGTATCACAGGCAGAGCACAGTTTGCCAGGTATCTGAGATGGTTACCCTTTCAAATGGCAGAATAACGAGAAGAAATGTATGCACATTTAAAGTATTGTCGCAATGACCCCTGAAAGTCCTCATTTATATCAACAAAACAATCATTGCGGCACGTATTTAAAGCCTAGCTTGAGCAAAACTACTTAAAACATCGAAAGATGATATTGGATCAAATACGCTAACCAACAACATCAATAACATTTTCCCGTAGGACAACACGCGACCCACCCCCTTGAATAAAATACTAGAGGACCTAAAACCAATCATACCTCGTCTTTTCTCAGTGCCTTTTTCTGGGATAAACTGAATTTGAACAACCTAAATAATGACAACAAATATTTATCAAGCCAGTCAAATTTCATTTTCAACATAGCTAATTCAGGTAAGACATAACACGACAAGACCACGCCCGATAAACTCACGTTAGTTTTTCTGGGATAAACTGAATTTCAACCTAAATAATGACAACAAATATTTATCAAGCCAGTCAAATTTCATTTTCAACATAGCTAATTCAGGGTAAGACATAACACGACAAGACCACGCCCGCAATTCACGTTAGTAGAATCTTCACCTATAACAGGTATTATGGTAAAACGAAACGAAATATCTTTTAGTGAGTTTTTCTTTCATAATCAAGATAGTCTTCTACCTGCTATTGGTCAGTTATCTGATCTTTCATGATTCTCTGATTTTAGGACCCCGGAAATCAACGAATTCGATTGTGAGATTCAAGAACCTTTGTAATGTCTTTGATTTTTAAGAAACCTAATTTTGTAATTAGTAGTTTTTACTTCTTTTCGTTGGACACAGGGCCTTGATTTATAGCAGCTGTGTTTAGCTGACCAAGTAAACCTGTATAAATATTGATATATTATATTTTTTTTAAACAATAACCAATGAACTGCCAACACACTACATTTCAACTGGTCAATATCTTGAAAAATATATTCCAGACAAAACTGGATAAGCAGAATAGTTCTAATTTAGAAAAATATTGATTTTTTTTCAAATTTAATGCAGATTAAATTCAAGGAAAAACTATCAACAAACTTCTCCAAATTGGCTGAAGTATTCTTGTAAAACTTTTTCCGTTATCTCTTGCTTCAATCCACCCACAAATATCTTCTTTGTCCGGATTGCCCCGAGCTGCTTGAACACAAAAAGGAAGAAGAGATTGTTGATTTTGCAATATACCAATGGAGGTAAAGGCATTGAGTCATGATAAAAGAAGTTGATATACCGAAATAAGCTGAGTCGTGATTTCGTGCTGCAATGCTATTGGTGGGCCCCTGATACTGATCACATGAAGTTGTCAAGTACTGATCAAAAAAATAGCTTCCGTCAATAGAAAGTTGTCAACAACGGATGTTGATATCACATGAAACTACAACGAACACGCTGAAAGCAATGACCCTCTCACAAAAATATAAAAATTCAAAATAAAGGCAGAGCACTTGGTTCCAACTCTGCCGATTTGGGAGTTAATCTCCTGTCCTCCCGATTTCAAACCGAACCTCCTGCTTTCAGAAATTTTTTTTGAATCTGTTATAAAATTTTATTGCTAACTACACAAGTGGAATAAGTGAATTCTAAAATGTAAATCTGCAGGTATCATTGTATGATTTATAACAGACAAAGGTTCCAACTCTGCCGATTTGGGAGTTAATCTCCTGTCCTCCCGATTTCAAACCGAACCTCCTGCTTTCAGAAATTTTTTTTGAATCTGTTATAAAATTTTATTGCTAACTACACAAGTGGAATAAGTGAATTCTAAAATGTAAATCTGCAGGTATCATTGTATGATTTATAACAGACAACATTCGAGTTCAACTTGAGCTTTTAAACTGATAAATCCCAGCGAGTTTGTCTCTTAAATAAATCTCTTAAATCTTTTCAATCGCCATTTTTTCCACATATCTGTTAGAAAGTGGATTTGTATAACGACTTTCCATAAAGTACTGAATATTCTTAAGGAATAATACATCACTTCATTTTTCGAGTTTATTTTGAATTAATTTTGGCAGATCGAATTTTTGGCAGGAATTCATTAAAAAACTCCCGATTTTAGCTATTATTAGGTTGGAACGTCTGTAATGAAAATATGGCTAATTATCAACAAACCTTGACTTGTTTCTCTGCTCTTTTTGGATCTACCTGCAAAACACCATACAAAAAACATGAATTGTTTGTTCGAAACAGAAATCAGTTGGCAGATTCTAATTAATTTGTGGCATACTAAAGTATCCTACTGGGCAGGGGCAGACACTTTTTCAAATATTGAGGGGCAAGCCTATTGTTTTAATAAGATGACGTCACATTTCCCATTGTTTTAGAACAAAAGACCATTGTCCTCTAAAGTATTGGGGGGCAGTCGCCACTGATTTTCCCCAACTGTCCGCCACTGCTACTGGGAAGTCTCAATAGTTGCATAACAATTGCAATTAAAAATACTTATAAAAACGATATGAAAAGTCACAAAATTAAGAAACCATGCAATGGTGTAAACAACTGTGTTCTATATATATTTCAATACAACAACACATAAATATTCTATTCTAGGAGGAGCTTTTTGAGGGACAGGGGTGCCTTAGTTATATAATTTTAAGTTAAGACTTTTTTTATTCAAGCAAACGTTGATAGTCAATTATTTGCTAAACAAGCTTTTATTTGTGAGGGGTGCTTAATCAAGGACACAAAAACATTTACATGAAACAATAACAGTGATGCCAATAAAAGCAAGATGCAAAGGGAAGTGGCAAAATGCAAATAGAAAATATTGGGAATGAGGTAATTGGGTAAATTAGGGGGGTGGGAGGAAATGTGGGGCCAATCCCCCGTATATACCAGTAGGTTCTGATCGTTTTAAGTGCTTACCTTTTTGCCATCTACTACATGAGGACCACCTTGTAAGATCTGTGAAAAAAATAGAGGGAATAATATACATAGTGTTAATGTCCTCTAAAAACTGATACTTCAAATTGATCTGTTTTTCAAATCATCAATTTTAAATCAGTTCTCCTTGCACAGTTACCAGTGCTGTGAGCGCTTATTGCAGTTTAAAGGTCACTATCCTGGTATTGTAATACAACAGCATTTCGTTAAAGAGACAAAACAAGGGCACAAAGCTTACATTAACTGTTTAAATATATATAAACAGCTTAAAAATAGACCTTGTTCAGTGTACAATTAAAAAACACTGCCCCAATTGCAAATGGAGAAAAACATCATTAGTTACAACAAAGAGATTTAATGAAATTTCTGTATTGCAAACAGGAAATATGAATGACGACAGCTTGAAAATCAAACTTTTGAGCATATGGTAGTAGTATATAAGGAACAGGTAATTTACTCATTCATAATTTGTAACTCATAATTCAATGTTCTCAATCGTATGCTGTTCAAGCACCTAGCGTGTTTATGCTGTTCAAAAACTAAATGTGAAAAACCAAATCTTGTTATTGACGATATTTGATGATGCTCAATTGAGCACCTAGAAAGTTGAAGGTGCTCAGTTTGCTAAGTTCCTGCTTTTTGCTACTCACAAGGCCTGATAAGATGCACAAAAGAGTCTTGTAAATTGTAGACTAATGCGACATACAGGCTTGTAAAGAGAAGTGGTTGGTCTTGATCAGTGTGATTAGGGCCTAAATAGTTCTACAAGCTTGATCAGCTGTGTCTAGTGAGAATATGCTCCAAAAAAATTAAGTTTATGGTAATTTGGAAAGAAAAAAATCTGTCCTTTCTTAGAGTACTGCTTCTATATTTGGGGTGGTGCTCCTTAGTCTTCCTTGCACCTCCTTGACAAAGTACAATCCAAAGCCATTCGCCTCACCTACAACTGTAACCACCCAAAGTCTCTTCAGCCTCTTTCCCATCAGCACTGATCTCACTATTTTTATAGCTTTTACCATGACCATTGCTCGCAGGAGATCAGAGATATGAGCCCAGGTCCCCTGAGACATGCACATAATACCACACATTCTTCCAGTGCTCACCCTCCCAAGTCTCTTTGCCAAATACACGAACTCAACCCCACAACTCTTCATACCTACCTAAATCTTGTAAACTTTGGAATGCTTTACACTGTTCCTGCTTTCCAGACTCTTACAACCTGGCTTTATTCAAAACAAAAATAAACAAGCTTGACCTTTCCTCTCTCTCTCCCTAATCCCTCCTCCCTTTCCCTTGCTAGGGTTTAGCTTTAGGCTCTTGAGCCTTTCAGGCAATACCCACTAAAAAACACCTGGTTTGCCATCTGAAATGAAAGAATGAATGAAACTAAATGCAAGCAATCAAGCGAAAGGTGCTCAATTTGCCAAGCGCCTGCTTTTTTGCTCCTCACAAGCCATGGTGACATAAATTATCTAAATGATTTTCAAAATTTTCCATTTAAAAAAGAAATGATTCACATGATTATTCTCTGGAGACTGTTTTTCTTATCAATCTTTGTTTTGGTTTTTTCTTTAAACATTTGTTTCTAGCCATCTTCAGGATTTCTTTGTATTGATACTTCAGTACTGGGTACACTTTTTATCAAAATGGTACCCTTAAAGACCCTAAACATAGTTTTAAAAACTTTATAAAACATCAGATGATTTGATATGGAATGATCATTTTCATTTGATATACTTCCAATAATATGGTTAGTATGAAAACAAACCTTTTCAGCTGATGCATCTTCCCTAAATTTGACAAATCCAAAACCCCTAAGAACAAAGACATGAAATTTTTCAACATTGAAATTTGAATGAAAAGATATTTAAGTTCTGGTGCTGGAATGTGAATAAGGAAAAACCTTTGAACATATCGGCACAGTTCAAAGTACCCATTAAAAGCAGTGCCTTGGCTTGCACGATTAACTTCTCCCATTACCACCTCTGGATTCCTGCCTAAACGCTCAATCGCTTTCACGCTATCCCCACTGGGGCCTATTTCATCTGTAACAAGTTCTTTGTCTTTATGCAAATTTACAATAACTGATGTCAACAATGCACAATCTACAAATGCAAATTGATAAGATTTTCTTTTAAAGATATTATATATATATAAATGCTTGTATACTAACCTCATCCTTTGTGTCACTTTATCATATTTCAACTCCACACTCTCTACTTCTCCCCCATGTTTTTCCATGTAAGCCTTCAAAGACTCTAAGGAAATCAACAATTTTCAGAAGATATTTTGTTACTGGACCATCTTGAGTTTTAATGCTATTGATAGCCGATTAAAATGAAATAATTAACTTTACAGAATGTCAGAATAAATTGTTTCTGTATCACTGGAAAACAGATACTAACCTTCTGTTGTATCACTACTGATTCCACCAACAAACAGTTTTCTAGAAGACAATAAAAAGATCAATGGATCAAATTAAGTGATTTATTAACAGTTATAAAAATTGAAAACCAACTAATAAGCTGTAAACAATATTGTTTGACAACTCCAATATTGTCAACTTTTACAAGGGGTTTGCAAGGGTATAGCCTAAAGGGAACAAATAATGGACAGAGTGACAAACACTTAAATGGGCTTACCTAGATTCATATTTATTTATGCCATACTTTTAGGACATTCAAACTTTAATGCTTAATTTCAGGCCTTGTTAAAGTGTGTGAGCCCACGAGCGGTCCTCACAGGCAAACCATGCCGATCAAATTATGTCTGCAGGCACATCTGGAAAAGCAGTCTCAGATAGACTTGTTCAAAGTTTTCAATTGTTTAAGAATTTAGCGAAACAATTCAGCTACAAGTTTCACCTTGTTAACATTAAGCTTTACCGCTTTGTGAAAGTGATTTATGTAGCAAAAAGAGAATAATACATTTTCCTAATACTAAGAGACTGTAATTGTGATTGCTGTATTGTCCAAATATTAAAAAAGCTGAAAGTATCATTAATTATAGTATCAAACAATATCAAGCGATAAAACCGACTGCCATTTTGTTCGTTGCTCGTATAAAGTTAAGGACCCTATTGCTTCAAATGTTTTAATGTTTCCTTTTTGGCCAGATTTCCCTTTTTGTCATGAGCTAAAGTTTATTTAAACTCTATAATGCTATTGTTGTTGATAAACCATCGTCATTCTAAAGTAATTTCCTGTTAAAGCTATTCTTTGAAAATTTACTGGTCCTTGTGTAATTAAACCTTACTTCATGTTTCTTATTTTAAACAATTTTATATCCTACAGCTGATGGGATAAAGAACTGTTGGATAATAAACTGTTATTGAAACCTTCATTTCTTATTTCTTTGTAGAATTTGTGTTCTCCATACAAGATGTCCATAAAAACAAATTGCTCCCTCCTTGACAAATTCAACTTGAAAGTCTATTTTCAAAATTGGCAGTTTGCATTAGGGAATATGGCAATTGAGAAGCTTGTGGCACAGAGATCACTGCATATAAAGGATTAATGCAGGATATATATCTTTGTCAATTGTTTATATATAAGTTACTGGGAAGGCACCTTTTCAGTTATCTGACTATCTTGATATCTGGAACTTGGTTTAATTGTTTTGAGATTGGGCATTGATTTGGAATCATGAAATGAAAATACAATAATTTTTCTATATATATTAGAGAAATTGTAAACATTTAGACATAGAATAATTTATAATAATTTAGGAATAATTTCAAATTCTAACAAAGTTTATTTGCACCATCAGATTTTTTAAAGATTTAGCATAACTTTTCAAATGCATTTTAGTTTCAAGTTTAAATAGAATTTAAAATATCACAAAGTATTTTTTCAGTAAGTTTTCTAATCTCAGTTCCATTTTGACCCAGGCTGCAGAGTGTGGCAAGTGCACACACAAGATATTTTTTCTAAAATGTTCCTGCACACCTGACAAAGGGTGTGGCATTTTGAGTGAGGGTGTGTCGATTTGGATGTAACATGGGTATGTCTAATTGCTTATGGCAAATGAAGAATCAAGTTTCCTCAAGATTGGCATAATATTGCATTCCTAAGAATCGCATCAATTTTCCTGGCATTAACTTTGTGCTCTAAGACAGTTGTGGAAACTATATACACAATTGAAGTGCACTTTTAAACCGAAGTGCTTACTTGCACACTTGAAATTTTGCTCTTGCACATCTAAAATCTGCCATATTTCATTAGAAACTGCCATATTTCATTAGAAACTGCCATATTTCAACAAAAAGATTCTCAAATCTATAATCAATTTCTAGCAAATATTAAGATAAACAACTGACAACCCTAAGACATAGAACCACTGATTGACATTCAAATCAAATTGGTATATTGCCCTTTTGAAAAAAAACAATTTTTGGCATTAACTTGTGTCATGGCTACATATGCCATACTCAACCGGCTGAGTTGCGATAACAGGCAATTTGATAACCATCCCGGCATGGCAATATAGGTATGTAGCATATGTAAATATTTATTTAAAGATATATGTCGTGGCAAGACTGCTTAAACACGAAGTTTCAAGCACGTTCTCGTTATCATGTAAATAACATCGAGTTTAAAGTTTTTTCTCGTTTTGGTACTTCTGTTTTTTGGTAATTTTGTCGTCGTTATTTTTAGATAAGCACCACAACACACACCACGCGCAACTAGCATAATTATTTCATAAAGCTACAAATGACCAAATTAACTCCAAAAAACTACCCCGTAATAGCTCAATAAAAGTAACCAAATCGGCTTAAAATTACCATAAATTTCGCTCCGTACACATCTAGAGATGAACACAAAGAAAGAAATGGCCTAAATAAGCAGGCTGCTCGTGTCAGAAAATTAGGTAGGCGCCGTCGAAAACTGCTCCTAGTCAGACTTACCCAACGTCGTCATCTTCATCCCTCTGTGCAGTTGATGAGCAGTCTATGATATTTTGCTCAGCCATTATTTAATCAAGAATTAGAGCGATTGTAGTACAAGTTTCAACTAACAGTCCTACGTCGCACTTCGCATAGAAACGTGGAAAATGTTCCGAAGCGAGACCATCATTTAAGCATAGTCACGTGACGGCTTCCATGCTTTTTAATTGGTGGAGTATCGTCGACATGCAACAACAACAACGCTTGATCTAACAACAAGCCTAAAAAAGCCGCGAAGTGGAAGAAACAAAGGGTTGGCAAACTTCAGCCAGTAGTAGTTCCTAGGAAGGTAAATTTACTGTCCATGCCAATCGTGTGACGTTTGTATATTGATAATAGAGGATTGGCGAACACAAAAACGACTTTTTGTATATCTATATTTGCATTCAGCTGGTGCTAGCAAAATATATCATATCATGTCTTTAGGAGTTATTTAGGGCTACCGCCCCTTTTACCCCTAATGGGCTACGCCCTATTGAAAAACATACCGATGTAAGATAGAAGTAATCTATTGAAATTCTTCAGGAGGAGCATAAAATATGGGGTGCTTTAGCTTTAGTGACCTTTTAGGGTGGCAGGGCAGCCATATTTTCAAAACAATTTTTAAAATATTCAGTCTCTTGTTAAGTAATGAAACATATCAATAAAGATCCCTTAAATCCCTAATTTTTCTGAAATATGGTGTGAAAGAGGGGATACTGTAATTATTTAACATCCGGTATCAATTAGGACCACCCATCCGGTGTAATTCCTGACTCAAAAGTTTGATGGAAATTTGAATAAGAAATCAATTTCATGTCTTGGTTGTATCAATTAATTGGTTTATAATTGCTTTGTGCTTAAACGTGAAAACTGTTTTTCCAGCCCAAAACATTGATGGCAAAACGAGACTTATTTCTGTTTGGAGGAATAGCTGCTGCCATTGGTCTTGCTTTGCTCCCAATTTATGCATACCCTAAATTTAATCCAAATGGCTATAGTAAGTAGAGTGTAATACATATAACATTGTTGCGATTGAGCAATTCTTATCTGTGTTTCATTTCATCAAAATTATTATAGATGAAATGGCTTTTGTCGTACTTCAGAATCCCAAGTTCCTTTTTCTAACAATTTCTAACATTATTTCTTAATTCATATTGTTGGCAAGACATATATCAATTTATTTTGCTCCTGCGAAATCAATTTTTTCATTGCATGCTTTTCAATTGTGTCACAAAGATATTTTAAGTGAAAGTAAAGTTAAAAATTTTTTTTCATTTACAG
Source organism: Rhopilema esculentum (assembly GCF_013076305.1). Next base: position 8,343,344 of record NW_027019640.1, read on the forward strand.
ATAATGTCCAAGAAAGGAATAGAGAAGGTTTAGACAGAGAAGCTATTCAGCCTGGTGGTATGTATGTGGAAGAACCATAGAAACTTTTTTGAATAAGCTGCCTTGGTGCACTTTTAAGGGTCGATGTAGAGGTATTTCATTGATTTATCTTGATATCCATGCAGTACACCATAGGGTTTTTATCAAGACACATTTGGTGGTAAACTATAGGGTTTTATCAGGAGACACTGCTTTATAAAACACTGAGCTACTGAAGACATTCCCTGGATTATTTTGGGTTGCACCCACCCCCTATTTATTTTCAAATTTGCCTCCTTCAAGTGAACTAAACCTGTCTATGTTACTCTGGTCTACAACCCCTACCAACTTTTCATAACTTGCAAAATATGCCTAAGGGATTAACTGGATATAGTTGCTGACTGATAATTCACTCTCTAAATTTTTCATTTTTCTTTACATCCACAGGTATGAAAATTTGGAATGATCCATTTGACAGGAAGAAAAACAGTTCTGGAGAAGAATAAGAGCTCAATGTCATAATTATAGTCATGCTTGATGTGTTGTATAATTGGTTTTAAGCTTTTACAGTAAAAAGATTAAAAGAAAAAAAAGTTTAAAATCTTATATCCCATATTTTCTGCAGCCAAAGGATGACTTTTTCTAAATCATATTAGAACAATTAGAAGATCCCCAAAAAGACATGTGAACCACTGTATATGGCAAAACATAGTAATTTTATGGAGGATAAACATGATTTTAGTTTTACAACCCTATAAGTAACTTAATGACTGAGCAACATATATTTTCATTCCCTCTGGATCAGAATTTTTATGAGGCTTTATAAAGATATCATTCATATATCATATTTGTTGTTGTGACAGAATGATTTGAATTTTCTAAGCTAGAAAAAATAATAGGTTCAGTGTATTTTAAGAACTACTGATTTAGAATTTTGCTTTACATAACAAGTTGTTTGTACTGTTTGGTTTGTGAACATTTTTCTAGTCAAAATTACCTTCTATATTTGTTGTCTTTGCTTGTTCTCTAAAGCAGTATTTTAACTTATTCAAATTGAAATATTTTTTGTCCTTCAACTGTGTTCTTGTTAAAGGTCACTAGAAGTCCTTCAGGATGGGGAAATATAACCTAAAAATGGAACGCAAATAGCAAGATTTCTGCAAAGGCATCATGTGCACTAGTGCTTTGCTTGGGATGTGAACCAGTCTTTAATAACATAAAGTAATTGTTGTTTGGGTGTTGCGGTCTTTAAGGATTATATGAATTATTTAACTAATATTTTGTAATGATTGAAATGATTATAGTAATGACTCTTGTGATATTTGTAATGTAATGATTCTAGCAGATCAAGCAACTAATAAAAAGCTTTATTGGTAAATTGAAATAAAGTCTTCAGATAAAGCTAAAATTGTATAATCATGCAAAGATGTTAAGCTCAAATCCAAAATTATGACTTGAAAACACCTTAAACAGAAACACAGATAAAAAGGCCTTGAAAAATAAAAGACATCCTTTTTATTCTATCTTTAAAATTGGTCCTACAAGTACAGATATACAACCGAAATTGACAAAGATACTCATTCTTAATGCAAAAATAGTGATACATTTTCATAATAAATCTAGAAAGTACTAACTAAATACAATACACATATATTTTCATGATAAGAATCAAGTGAACCAATAATCACAATAAAAATTAGAAGCTTTAAAAGTCAGTATATTTGGCAGGGGCAAGTGATGAGAGTTCTAGGAACAAAATATACTTAGTCCTTATCATTATTCAACTCAGTATTCTTTTGAATTTGTGCTTTTCAATGTTAAGACAATATTGCTTTGTAGAAAACCCTTCTACTACATTGCAGGTCTAGACCTTCCTGGCTACTACATAAAGTTTTAATTTTCTGATAAATACACATTTCCATGAACATAATTGGCAAATCTCTTGAATTCATGAAAACATTGAGCCATGAAGTTCTTCTAAACGATGGATGTGGTCGACATTGTTTTCCTATAAAAAGCAGAATAGGACACAAATATTTTGTGAACTATAAAAGAAACTAAAAGACATTAAGGTCAGGAAAATACTAACCTGGGAAAGTGATACTGGAAACAAAAAATACTGAATCTAAAAAAGTTGGGAATAAACCTGCATAGTTTCAGAGAAGCTGAATGCTTCTCTTATACCTAGAAGAATCCTATGAATGATATGATTCCAAAATGATTTGGTAGTTAAAATGCCTTTAATGCTATCAAGGCTAACTCACCCTTGCAACTTCTTTTCTGTACTCTTCATATGCAGCATTATCTGTTGGAAATTCTCGTCTGCAAACAGGGCATGAATTTGTCTAGAGAGAATAAGATGCAGGCAAAACTACAAAATCTATTTTACATTATATTTTTATGTTTTTTCTTCACAATTGCGAAGAGTTAACATACTAAACTTTTTTCACATCAGAGGATTTCATGGTTGAGCTCTCTCAGAGGAGTTCCAGAATTAGGAAAAAATATTAAACACTTAAGTTTTTGATCTATTGATTCAGCATAGATTAAAGGCTTGTAGGACAACTAGATGACAGGAAATGTTTCATGCTGGTAGAAACTGGTAAATATTAAAAACCAACCTTTTTAAGCCAAGGGATGATGCAGTCACTGTGAAAACAGTGGTTACAGGGAAGCTTCTTCCCTAATTCATCTTCCTAAACCGAAATAAGAATAATTAATCTTGTAAATTATTGTATCTCAAATGCTTGAAGCTGAAATATCTGCTATTCAAGTATATAGGCACAAATTTTGAATGGAGGAGAGGGAAGATTGTCAAATTCAAAAAGCAATGTATCCAATCGGTCAAGTGTAATTTGTTATAAACTTCATAAGAAACTATTACTATTTTGAATTTATCTTAAGATAGAATAATAGTTACAGAAAACTGTGAATAGTTACAAATTTTTTAGCAGTCCTAGCATCGATTGTTTAATAAATAGTTTAATTGAAGCTGAACAATTTTAATTATTGAATCTTTGAATAAATACTTACAGTGAACTCGACCAAACAAATGGGACACTTTTCTGTAGTAGGATAAAGGAATTTTTATTTAAATAACAATAAAGCATTTTTGAATGTTTGTGAAAATCAGGCCTTCCCTGAAAGGGGCTTTATACAAGCACAACTTCCTAAAGTGCACTGTAAAATAGCCATGGAAAGTGACTCAATGAGTGCCTGAGAATTTGAAACAATATTGCCCCAAGCAAAAAATTAACAATAACATTAAACCATCTCAAATGCTGGCAATATTATGATTTATAATATTGGTACAAGAGTTTATACCTCTAGTCGTTTGATAACATTTTATACTTGATTTTATATCTGGTTTTTCCAAAGACCAAATCTACAAGAATATATTTTCAAATGAAAATGAATTTTTCTATACCGTATTTACTCTAATATTCCCGCTTCTTTTTTATTCCCGCCTCTCTAGTAATCCCGCTTGTATTTCATAGATTGTAAGAATAATCCCGCATGCGGGATTGAAACTTTTAATTGGCATTTGCTATTCTTTACACACTTTATATGGGTTGAAAATCAAGCATTGAAACTTATGCTTGGAGTGAATGGGTCAAATACCATGATAACGTCATAGACGGGAGAGGGCAGAGAGCTGTCTTATTTTGCAAGTTTATCAAACATCAAAGTCTCGCAACATAAAAAGACGTTTGATTCTTTGATTTTGTGCTACTGTCTATAAGACACAATATCTGCTCTGTCTTGTCTGTGAAAATAAATATCCCACCCCCATTTAATTTTAGCCCCCTATTCATGTTGAAATTGCATATTTTTTTCTCTGACTTGCCACAATCACGTTTAAAAGACTTTTTTGTTGAAACGGTATCCTCAAACTAGACTTCAAGGCATTGAAAAAATAATCCCGCCTCTCCAATATACCCGCCTCTCGAATAATCCCGCCTTTTTTTGTTGGGTTGAAACGCTAATCCCGCAGCGGGAATATTAGAGTAAATTCGGTATATGGAAGATACAAACATTTAAAAACAATTCGAAATCTAAATCATTTGAAAACGCGATGATATCATATAGTCCATTATATAAAGAAAAAATGACTACTGGACAAATATTTAATTTGTGAACATGGAAAGGACCTCCCTACCTCCAATATTCATAGCTAGTGGTAGATTAGAAATGAACTCTCTTGATGCTGGGGGTGTTGTTAGGTGTTCAGTAAGCATTCTGTGAAGCAAAGAGTATTGACATGAAAGAATCAGGAGGTGATAGGGTTTAGGTGCACCAATATCAAAAAATCATATGACTCAATATCATGGGCACTTTTGGAGACTTTACTCCTTTCATGACTCCCAGGCCCTAAATGCATTTATAAAACTTAGCAATCTAGTATGATAACGAAAAAACAGTAATTACACATTATTTTAACTAGCCAATATGGTTTTAAAACCAAATCTGAGCTCAAAAAAGTCATACAACGAACTTTGGAGGAATCCAAAAATGAGGATGTAAGTTCAATTGGTGCAAGCATTGAGATTGATTCATAGCAAAGTAGACGACAACATAGAGCTACAACTGCAACTTACTCTTCAATTGGTAGTTCAAGCTGGACATTTTGCTCTCTAAGCACCCTACAAAGAATTAAGAGATATAGAACAGACAATAGATATAACCTGCATTGTTATTATTAATGCAACAAATATGCACTGAGAATCCATGGCTGAAATGCCTATGCCAACAAAAGGGATCTTGAATATCTCAGAGCCAAACTGTGAAGTTTGTTCGGTGTGCAATAATTTTCATCTTTCATTCTGCCTGCACAGGAAAAAAAAGCAAAGAATACAAGATCACTTCCAAAGCCTTTGCTACAATTTCACTCAAGATTTCTTGCGTACCGTTCGTTATCTGCAAAATTGATTTTTATTGTTCTGGTGTTCCTCTAGCAAAAATACTTTATAGTCTGCTCTCAGAGGACAAAGGATAATATATCTGATCTCTTGAGAGCAATGTTTACAGCTATGTCTGTAAAAACTGATATGCTAGCAACGGATTTGCATGCAATGATTAAAGCATGACTACAGACAGTGGCTTATCGAGGTGGCGGCAGGAGTGGGCAGAGGCAAAAAATCTCTTTGATAAAGGGCATTTTCTAGCATTTAAAAGGGTGTAGACCCCTATTTTCTCATGCTCATATTGCCTTTGCCCCCCCCCTTTTGCTAAGCTACTGACTATGGACTTGAACCTGAAACCAGCAACACTATATGTTGTTCCTGTATGTTTTCAAATCCAAGCCTAAGAAATACTTCTGCAAATTCCTTCAATAATTACTTTGTGTAGGCTAAAGACTTTAGACATTAATAATGTTATCAATGTCTAAAAGAGTCTTGAGCCTGCACAAAGTAATTATTGTATATGGACCCTTATGATATCACGAATGAAATGATAGCAAATTGATATCACTAAATTGAGTTGAAATTCTGTTTCATTGACTCCTATGTTTAAATTATGTGGCTCATCTGGTTCATATTTTTACTTAACCTTCTTAATAAACTTTCTTCGTAAAATATTTTATTATGGGTCTTTAACTTTCCCTTGGCCCCCCTTCCTTTCATCCTGTATCGGAGCCCCTGGCCTGGTATCTGTGATAATTGGAACTGACCTTGCAAACATGAGCTATAGTCTAGTGTTTTGCCCCAGGTTAACAGAAGTGAAATACTGTGGATTCTTATATCCTATTGGTTAAGCAGCCATTTTTCAAACCAGACTATAGCACTAACAATTTTAGCATGGGTTTCATTGTCTCTGATGCGTTTTTCTGAGCAAATCCCCATGGGTAGCTTGGAATATCCACTATTGCTCAGTTCTGGTTAGTTACTGTCAAAAAACCAAACTTGTGATTTACCCAAATTTCTATATTAAACCATTGCGTTTCATATTTTACATCTTATCTGATGCATTGTTTAAATTTTACATCTTATCGATGCATGGTGATGAAACATTCAGCACAGTATGTCAGTAAATTGCATTTGATAGCCAGAGACGCTTCTGTAAAATGCTGATAACAGCGATAAACACAAGTAAAGATAAACACATTTTACTTTGAATTGAAGAAATTCAAGGAAACTTTGAATTCCTAAAATCAAACACGGAAAATTCATCTATAGCTTGAGCTACAGCTCCTTTAGTCAGGATTTGCCCCTGAATGCTAATAGTTTTTGTTTTTCATTTTCGTATGGTAGTTAGTATTCATTCAACTTTAATTTTGAATTTGTTTATTGTATTTAAAAATAGCTATTTACTACCTATATTGTAACTTAGTATTTAATTTATTCTATTGTACTACACTGTAGGTGTAACTAGTGTAATTTAACATAGAGTAACTTTGTATGTTGGGACAAACTACATTTAAGTTAGAAAAGTGAGAAAAATGTCTCGGAGGGAAAACCAATAATATAATTATAAATAGGAGGAATGAATTGAATAAGAAAATTCCCTCCACATTTGAACGGTTTAATCTTTTTGCATACCTTCGCAGTATTCTTGCTAACTCAAGAAGAAAGTTCATCCGTTCATCGTCCTCTGTAAAACTGTCAGAGCTGTGTTCTTCAAAATACGACGCCATGACAGCTCTACAACATTCTGTTGTGTACAGTCTTCAAGGTTGCAACGTTCAGTTGTCAACAACGACAACAACACACGCACAATCATGCTGACTCGACGCATTTTTACAACACAGAAAAAGCCAGAAAAAACTGAATTTTGATTTTGGTGTCCAGTACCAAATCCACTACACGAACCAAGCGGTAGCAAATAGTATAATTTATTCCCCGCAAGCGCTCTTGTAATTCATTTGAAAAAGTGGTCTATACTTTTCAAAAATTCCTGAAATAGAATCTCTTTAAGAAAATACGTCAGAAATAGCAAAACTGAGAACTTTCTCAAACGCAGATTATATTTTGATCTAACTAAAAAATCACCCCAATCATAAGCAAAACCAATAGCAAAACATCTTTAGAACTACACCTATTAAAAAAGCAACCAGTTAAGAAGCAATTATTGCGGATAAGTGATACCGTATTCTATCTAATGAGTACCTCTCTCCAATAAGCGCCCTATTTTTGAGCACAAATTTGAATGTCCAGTCTTTTCTGATGAGCGCCCCTAGAATATTATTAAAGCTGATGGAGACAAGCAGATCATCGCAATAGTCACTAGTTAAAACATATTTGATAAAACCTATACCGTATCCATAGGGAAAATTATTTGCAAATACTAAAGGAACCAGATAAAAATCCATTCGATGTTATTGAAAATTTAGATATTCAAGATACCACACTAGAATTTATGCAAATCAACGAGGGTTCCAACTCGGAATAAATTGACATCTTGTAAATGTTTTGCCTTTAACAAATGTGAGGTAAATTGAATATTATTGGTCTTTGTAGAAACAATGATCGTTTGAAATTCAATGTCAAGTTTTTCTATTGGTGGATTTTTGCCTTTTTTCAATGAGCGCTCCTCGCTAACGAGCGCCCTCTCTCTGAGGCCAAACATATATCGGAGCGAATAAAGTAAGCAACGTATTTCATGCATGACCCTTTATAGCTGGGGGCTAGAGGGCAGTTGCCCCTTCCTAGAAATGGCTGGGTTTTTGTGCTGTTTCGTAATCTACATGTAAGGAGGGTAGCCAATAGGCCCCCTGATTCCCGAATTCCCGCTAGGAATATAGCCCGATTCCCAATTACCGACCATCAATTCCCGAATCCCGATGTTATCGATTCCCGAATCCCGCTCACAAAAATTTGCCAATTCCCGATTCCTGACTCAAAAAGCTACGATTCCTGTATCCCTGAAAACATGTTGGGTACCCTCTGTAAGAAGTAGAAACCGCTAATTCACGCCCTAAAAAAAATTTATCAAACATTTTCTAATTACCAAATAGCTTTGCCATAGCCTACTGAGATATGCAACCTCCTATATTACTAATTCAAATCTAGTTTGAATCTACTTCAAACTTTTTATAAAAACTCGCATTAGCGACGAGCTGACACACAAATCAAATTATTTAATAAAACAGGCGCTACAGCTCCCATTGGCCCCTCCCATGTGTCTCAAACTATTTAGTATCACCATAAGATGTTAATTGGTCTAGAACTAGAGGTGTCGTTGAGGGGGCTCGGGGGAGGGGTTTCAGCCTTCCTTGGTAAAATTCAGAGAGATATGGGGGCCCAGTCCATCTCAACAAACGAACATATGTTTCCTTGGACGAAATCTGTGTTGGCACGAGGTTGGCACCCTTTATTATGATATAGGTTTTCCATGGATGATCAACTTTAGTCTTTTTGAGTCGAGGTTGCCTTCACTACAGCCCCCTCTGCACTTTTTAGGACGGCATTTCTGCCAAACCAATTGGGTTCCTTTCTGCATGTTGGTACTGTTCACGAAAAGTAAAACTGATTGCAAACAAAAAAAATTCTATTTAGTTTGTTGAAGATAGCTGTTTCTTAATTCGCCAAAACAGTAGTTAAAGAAAAACAAGCTGTAAGATTTACATTCAAAATCAATTAAAACCAATGATATCCGTCCTAAAATTATAAGCAATAATAATACATTTCATTGATTTAAATTAAATCTTTGTTTAGACTGCTATTAGTATAAAATGATGCTGAAATTCTAACCAGAAAATAATAAGCAAAAATCTAAACAAAAACCTAAGTTTCTTAAACAGTTGCAAAGCAGATATGATAAACATTAATAACTAACATGTGGTTTAACAGAATGAAGAATCAAGGGCAGAAGTACGTTACGTCAAACATTGGCACTAAAATGTCAGGCACTAAAGGCTGGAGAACGCTGAGCTGGTCAAATTCGAGAGTCGAGAGTAGATGTTCATCTGTATTTCATATTTCGAAGTCGGTTGTTAAGTCATTGTGAAGATTGTTTGGATAGAGGCACTGTTAGCAGGTTGCCTAAGCCGTCGAAAAACATAGAATAAAATGCAAATGTAAAGTAGGTGAAATATTCTCAAGACAGAGCAAGTAATGTTTGTCCAGGCAAAAGACTGAATGAGAGGGATAATGATACTTCTTAAAAGTGAGTAGCAACTTGAAAGGTTCTCTAAATCCGTCATCTTGCAGTGGGGTGATGATGTTGGGCAGCATTTACTTAGACTGGTGGTAGGTGATAATGCTTTGGGTTCTGTATGTCTCTCTTCTTCAGATATGTTAGCAGTCCGAACACAACAGTTGTATTTTCTTTGAATCCAATTGAGTTTTTCTGTAACAATCAAGGCATGAGCCGTGCTATTCATGTCGTTGTTAAAGAAACTCTTCATCGTAGACGTGTACTGTCCTGCATATGATTTTGCCAAAACAGCTTCATTGATCTCAACCAAAAAGCAGGCTAGAAGAAAGCATTGCAAGATACTTGCAAACGATTGATTCCATGTTGCTTTGTTGCGCCTTCTATAGCAGTTTATGAGTAAATAACACGAGCAAAAAAAGAGCAATGCCACCTCAATAAATGCAACCAAAATAAAGTGCGCTGTTTGATCCCGCGCTATACTGATCACTTTAAAGTGCCTCATAATAACCAAGGCATGCACAAACTCAAATGCATTTATAAACAGGAATATTCCTAGAATGATGTAAAATGGACGTTCGCGTGTCCTATCGCGTGAACTTTGAGGTTGTGATGGAACATGCTCCCTCGCAGCAGAACATTGTCTAACTGAACAGCAGCACCTTCCTGTGACATTCCGATACTGGTCCACATTTGCCGGAAGTGCCATGTTCATCAGTCCTGATCGCCGTATGTCGATCGGTGACAGGCTGCTTGGTCTAGCAAAGGACCTCAGATTTTGTAGAACTTCACTTTCATCTTGGTTGTTTGATCTCAAGATTTTAATAAAACGTGACAAGAGTAGAGTGCCAAAGGAGACATGAAGGTTGGTTGTCACGACACCAATGTCATTTAGAGTATGGACCTGATAAGAAATTACAATCATTGTATTACAAATTGCAAAGAGAAATCAGAAATCATTGCAAAACAAATTGATATCAAATATTTACACAAGTAGAAAAAAGTATTACTAAATTAAGCATTACCAACGTAATAACGCACCAATTAACTGTATGCGTCGCACGAAGTTTTTGAAAGGTTAGTTAGAAACCTAAGAAGAACCCTGATAAATAAATGCTAAAAGACTTAAACTATCATTACCCGTTTATATTTAATCATTAAATACACACAAAAATGGAAATATTGGGCGGGGGAAGTCGAGGGGCAATTCACTCAGTAAATGGCATGCGAGATTTCCACCAAAACAAAAGGATTTATAGGGATATTCATATAAAGCAATAGCATTTCCATTATAAAAAAATGTCCTTCGGATATGACTATCTTAGACATATAAACGTCCACGGTATAATGAACCTGCCAATTCTCCTTGCCCCAAATTAACGTCTTGATTGGAAAATAGCTTCTGGGCATTTCTACATAAGTTCTGCAATCATCCCATCAAACAAGATAATTTTGAAAGAACGATGAGGGTCCCCAGCGACTTTTTTGTGAACATAAGACACTAAATTTCTTTACTCGTCCCTGTTCTAACACGAATAATTCTTTCTTTTACAAATATTTTTCAAAAACATTATCTTCTTTTCTATTAGTTTAGCAACAGTACAATTCAAAATTTGAACCCTAATATAGATTAGAACTTAATATCAATGAAATGACATGAGCTGAGCCGAACTGAACTGAACTGAATTTAACTTAGAAATCTACAATGAATTGAATTCCCATTGCCGCCTCGTTGTCTCTAGCTGAACATATATACAGCATTGAACAGAAAAATCTCTCTCAATAGACTTGACCATAATCATGTCGAAATTGTTCTTCAATGAGAATCTAAGCGTAATGTAAAAACATCTCTAGGAAAACTTACCAGGTCATGAGTTATCGTGATTGTGAAATGAGGAAAACATCTGTAGCAGAGTAGGACATCATTATTGGCTGTGAAGAGCTCATTCAAGGGAATATTACTACAACTGGCACGACACACAACACACTGACGATTTCTTCTCAAGTAACATCTCACTGCGGCAATGCGCCATCGTTGCTTAGCGTCACGTGATAAGTCAACGGCTTTGTCATAGGAATAGAACTCGTCTATCATACCATTCCAGCCAAGGCATAATGGTGTAGGCTTTGTGTCAATTTCTTTTTGCTTACAATATTTCACCCAGAAATTAGACACCACGGCAAAGAGGTATTTCGAGGTTCTCTCCAAAGCAGTTAATGTGATTGGATCTTCGTATAGAAGAATCTGCTCCAGAACTTCAAGGGGTAGTGAAAAGATGTTACTTTGGCAGCCACACTGGCAATTAACTTCGCATTCTGAGCATTTTCTAGCTGGTCCAGCAGCTATATTCATGGTCATTCTGAAAAAATTATGTAAATTTTCAAATCAATTTTACAAAAAAGTACACTCCATATAAAAAAGTCAAAGTCCACGTTGGTGAAAACAAGCTATTTATATCTGCAGTAAGATAATCAGCCAGACAAAGCAGAATTTTTATATTTCGGACTAAATTTATTCTTTCATAATTTTCTCTTCTGGGTCAACATTTAATAGCTTAAAATTTTGATAATTATGCTTTTCCTTGATCAGGGGCGTATATGGTCAGAGGGTGTAAGACAACCACGTAGCTGTAGGTGTCTGCTAGGGGGGGGGGCAAACTCGAGCAAGAACCATACCTGAGGGGGGCAGGCTTTAAAACAAGAAAACAGATATATAACAAACAGATATATTTGGACAAAGTCAAGGTCATGGAATTATAAAATACACCAAATTTTCAAAACCCCCCGTGCCCCCCCCCCGTGCAGCTACGTGGCTGGTGTAAGACAGTGGCGTAGATAAGAAAACTCATAGGAGGGGCGAGAAACTTGGATTTTCGGATATTCATGACAAGATAATGTCCAAGGAAACCATGTGCAACAACGTATCAGCGCTCCGCGATAAGCAAGATAAGAATTATAGAAATAAAAGAGGTGTAAAAAGTTGGGTCCCAAATCCAATGTAAGATGCCATCCTGGAAGAACAATTTTTAAATTGCTCCTACCCTCGAGGGGCTTAATAGATATACATAAAAAAACACACAATGGTTAAAAGCACATGCAGCGGAGAATTAAAAACCAAAATATTTTATGCGAAGAGTATGCTAGGGACAACGAAGATATCAATATTTATTACAAAAAAATCTTGTGCTTTGGTTCATAATTTGCTTTGCTGTTTCAGAAAGAGATATTAAGTAAACCTGCAAATAAAATGAACATGGAAATTTTGAAAAAGCTCCTTGTATGGCAACTTTGAGATGATCTCTATAAGCCGCTCTTCTCGCATAAGCACCTTGAATCAGCCCCATCTAAAAATTGAGCAAATCAAAAAGCCCCTAACTAATCAAGGTATCTGTAACAAAAAGCCTTCGCAGTTTCGAGTGCCGAAAGCGGCAATATTAGTGAGTAGTCGACCATGAAATAGGATTTTGCTAAAATAAGGAGAGGAAGCAATTACTCTAATTAAAGTAATCTCTTTCCAAGATAAAGCAGGTAAATTTCTCATCGGTAGGCTCCCATTTTAACAGGAGCATATACTTTTCGCCGGTTGTTCCCCACCCGATACATAAACTTTGCAACGTGCAGGAACGTTTCAGGAAATTGCACGTTTTTTGCTTTAAAAACCTAGCCTGCGCACAGACTCTACCACAAAAGATAAGTACCTGCCTTTTGATTTGTTGGTGTTTGAGCGCAGGCTAAAACGCTAAACATATGAGCAGTTACAAGAACGAAATAACGATTCTCGTCAAGTCAAGTCAAGTCAAGTGAGGAAGGCGTTAACGTAAAAAATAAGGACAAGACGTTTTTCTACATTCAAAAGCACACGTACCTTTTTTGAGAGTTTCTAATTAGTTTGGTCTTTGAAATCGGACATATTGAGATGCAAATACAATATTGTCGCTGGCTTAATAATCAAGAATATTGGCGTGAAGTACGGCACAGCATGAATAGGTAAAACTGCAATGGCCTAAGCAAGGCCATATTTTGCAAGCCTGACCCGTACAGGTACGGCGATTCAGGACATTGCTAAGTAATGATTTATTAACCAAGATACAAGTTCTGCGCATGCTCTTGATAATCAAAAGTGCAGATGGTGCTAAATATGTTTGGAGAAGAAGGTAAATGTATACACAGATGGGCCTAGATGGGCGACCGAAACAAACATGAATCAACAGCACGTTTCGTACAAAGTATGCGAAGTGCTCTAGTAAGTCATATTTCTGCTTTCCATGTTGTTTTCAAATTTTGTGCAAACAAAGAGTTACCCAGGTTTTTGTTCATAAACAAAAGAAAAACACAATTATCTGAAATGACCAATAAGGCTTAATGCTGCCATTCCAAGTATGGCAATCGCCTTCACAGGGGCGGACTGATATGAGTTTAAGGGTTGACTGGAAATTGCTAAAAGTTGTTCAGAGGTTTAGTTATGGGCGACACCATGGTTGGCAGGCGCAAGAAAAATTTGGGCGTATGAGTGGGGGGGGGGGGCTCAGCTCCCTCGCTAATGTAAAAAAACAAGGTCATTTCTACTTCTTGCTACTGGGGTTTTTGATAAATTGTTCTTTTTATAGCACTATACCCTGGCCGAAAAAAGTTAAAACAAAAAACTGCGCGATTACGATGTGATGTATACTTTAAAAATATCTTTTGTTCATTCACTTTCTTTTCGTAAACAAGGTGTATATTGATATTTGGAGCATTTATCCTACGCAGCCGACCGAAATATAGTGATGTACAAATCACCGTAACGTCCATAGTTTAGAGAGATGTAGTTGAAAGGATTAAGGCTAAACATGCAAACCATAAAGCCCAAGTGGCTTGTAGTCTTAGTATTATTGTATGTGTTGCTAGCCGTGTTAAGGCATACCTAGGACAGTACACTGCACTGCACTGCACTGCACTTGTTGACGGACGTTCTATTTTACATTAGGAGACTAGAAAACCCCGTATTTCACAAGGTCATTCAACAGAAACAACACCAACTGCACTGCGCACAAGAACAGGTTGCCTTTTCGCCGGGGAATGACAACCTGCCCCCTGGCGAAACCCTGGCTACAGGACTAGCTACATGATACAAGTGATGAAAATGCCACAAACATAAGAAAATCAAACAATAAGTATAATGCAAAATCTCTTCTACTGCAGTAAAATACATTTATGCGTAGCTAAAATATAATTTTAAAGTACAATAAAAATAAACTACTTAAAAGTGGAGAAATATTGCAAAATTTGCTTATTCGTCAAACAGCTATACGTCAAAATAGTACAACCCGCGCAAATGCTTAACATTGTCTTATGAGTACTACGCAGACCATTCTTTAAAACAGAGAGAAGAAGCGTACATTACTTCTGATAACAAGAGATCTACAGTATTTGGTAAGAGGCACCGCCTTAAAAACAATCCCTTGTATTGATTGATGTGTTACGATCTACCAGGCTACACGCACTTTTTCATATGGAAGTATAGTTTATAAGGGAGATTTAATTCGGATGGGTACAAAACTAAAGGAATATGAAAAATTGAAGCACATATTTTTCATTTCTACCGCTATTGCATTGGAAAGGACACGGTATTTGCAACTTTTGTCAAGCTGAGTACACCAGAAACAACATTATTCTGTGACATCTGACTTACATCTAAAATTTCGATAACAACGATGAAGTTTTCTATTTCGCCAATTTTTTTCAATTTCTCATCTTAACTTCTCTTCTGACACCTTTATGAGGCTGCATTTATTTGTTCCTGGTTTTATTTAAAAAACACGAATAAAATGTGAAGGAATTGCTAAGTTACTTAGAGTGCTGAAATTTTGCAGTCAGTTTAGGGATTCTTAAGGACTGCGCCTTCTTTATGAAATGCGTGTAGGTTGCAGAATTCGAACTAGGGGGATTCCACTTTATCTTTTAAGACCCGAACTAGAGACCCCTTCCATCGAACAATTTCGATTGCCATGCATTAAATTCTGACTCTGTAGCTTATGAGTGGGCAGCCCCCTCTCCCAAACACAAATTTCAACGTATAAGTAGAATACATAGAGTTCACAGAAGAAATGATAAAAGCGAACAAGACGTGCGTCTTGTCCTTAAAGCGAGATTCTCATCGCATACTTTTTTACATACGTAGCGTGAACAAGGAGAAAGATCTTATTGGCAATTTAATTCCAAATAAAAATCCTGAAGGCAAGCCAACTGCCTATATGTGTTACTTGGCCTATGCATGGATTATTCCATGGAACAGATGCAGCATTCTTGAAAATTATCTTTGAAACATGTTTGACCATGGGTTCTCTATATCAAGGACTTAGAACCTATATTTGTGTAGGCCTTAATGTTTCTATTGCGGGGATTCGCAAATATACATTTCCATTTAAAAAATCATATTGAAATAGGAATATACGATATTTGATCACATTAAGCTACATATTTTGATTTTAAAAAATAAAGAAACGTAGCCATTTACATAAAAGTTACTTTAATGATCACATGAATTTGATTTTTGTGAAATTCTTAGCAGACTTCAAGAGAAATTCATTTTGTGCTATCGGGCAGTTACCGACAGTGCTGGAGGCCTGAAGATTCAGGATGTAATATCTTAAATACTGACCCCAAGATACAGAGTCAAATAGCTTATGTTCTGTGTTTATAGATTCATATATACGTTCTGTGTTTATAGATTCATATATACGTATTCATTTTCTATAATATAACAAACTGGGGCATAGCTATTCTGCATGCAGATTCGAACCCCAAGGTCTTCCTCCATGGGGGCCAGGGTCTCCACGTAAGCAAGGGTAGAAATCTCTAGTTACTTTTCAGCGAAACTCAGATCGATAAAAAGTCAAACGGTCGATGTAATATGAGCCTTGTTATTATATTTAATAAATTCTTAAATTTCAAGTTCGAGTCTCAGTATTTCTGTAGACAAGTCTTATAAAAACAAGTGTGTACAGGTCTTTTTCTTTTTGACGCCTGTACTAAAGCCTGATTTACACGAGACGAATTTTTGGCGCGAAGCGAATTTTTCGCCACGAATATTTTAGCTGTGAATTTTTCGCTCAAATTCAAAGTTCAATTTATACTGGCAGAAATTTTTATGCGAATTTGCTGCGAGTATTACAAAAGAATATAGCGACTGTCCGAAGAGTGCTCTTATCAGAAAGCTTTAAATTTTAAATGTATCAAAAAGCGAGCAAAACAGCAAAAAGCGATACTGGATTAGAAAAATTTATTCAGGACGTCTTCAGAAGGGGGAATTCCATCTTTCGGTAAGAGAGATTTACGTTTACATTTATAAGACCAGAATAACTTCTTCAAATACTTTCAAACGTCGCCATCGAAGCTTGATGAAACTTTCAAGCCAGTTTTCGTCAATTTGAACTTTAAATGTTTGAATAATAATCTGATATGAATCCACATACATGGATTGTGTACAAGGAACAGGAAATGAATAATAACCAACCTATTTTATTGACGTTTTAAAGGCAGAGAAAAAGAATGCGGAAAGACGTAGGCCATCTGAAACCAAAACAGAAGTCAGGTGTCTTCCAATGCTGTTCTGATTGGTTTATTTTACAAGGCGAAAAATTTCGCAGCGAAAAAATAGGAATGGTTTCTACTTTTTCGCAATGAATTCGCTGCGAATTTTCTAATCTCTACTTCTGCGCATATTTTTTGCGCATTCGCGGCGAAAAATTCGCTTCGCACGAAAAAATTCGTCTCGTGTAAATCAGGCTTAAAGATGGAAGCAGTCGAAAATCAACGTTTCGACAGTAGCATATATAAGATTTCCTGTTCTTGCTCGTGCTCTAACTGGCTATTTACTAACTGGAAGGTTTATCTTTGTATTAGATTTATGCCGTCTCTTCAGCAGATAAACAATTCAATTCTTCCTGACATCTTCACAGCTATTCTAACTTCAATAGGGAGCTGTCTAAATTACTTCCCCCCCCCCATTCTTCGACCAAATTTACTATAAAAGTAGGTAATACAATAATGTTATTTCGATCTCACGTGGTATCGGTGAAAGTTCTCTTTTTATTTTTCGTAGCAGAAAACTCTGTATCATATTCTGTATTCTGATTTTGTGAATTTCGACTTCAAAGAAGCAAAGAGTATTTCCGAATGCTGTCAACATAGTTGAAATATTCTCTCAAATGATCTTTGCTATAACCTATGTAAGGCCTCAATTCCGTGAGAACCTCCTTTTCATGAATACCCAGTTCACGTAACTTTCTGATAAAGTCCGCAACCAGCAACACAGGGTAGGATGGGTCAGTTTCGGCTAATTTATCCGCATCAACTCCAAACTTTTGGCATATCTTTAACTAGAATAAACAGGCAATATAAGGTAGCGTGGTTAAAAAAACGGAAACGCAGTATTAAAATGGGAAGCAGAAAAAATATGCTTGATTATTTTGGTTAATTGAAAAAAGTGTTAGAGGGAAATCGATTGTGTTAGATGAAAGGAAAAACACAAAGGACAGAAATTAGAAAAGCATCTCAAAATGTGCTGCTTGTGCTTATAGAAACAGACTGCGTTGAGATGAAGCAAAATGAAATGAAACATGAAGAGACTAGACGCAGCAACTTACTGTAGGAGCATGTTTAAAGATGTTTAAGAAAAGCTAAGAATGCTTATTGCGAGGGAGATATTCATACCATGTCTTCGTTGATATTTACAGTAAAAATTCGATAACATTCAGGAAAGCAGAGAAGTATATCATGATTGAAGTACACTCCATCGACACTCAATCGGTCCTTTAAGTGCTGTTGACAAATAACACACCGAAAACCATCGATTAACAAATGCCTCAGTGCAACTAGTCTCCACTTCTTCGAAGAGTTTAAACAGAAATCCACAGCATTATCAAAAGAGTACATTGAGTAAATGTTCAAGGGCCAACCAACACACAGTGGTGTGGGATCTTCGAGTAAGTTTTCTCTTTCACAAACAACTCTCCAATATGATAACACCAATTCTCGCAGCCGTTCACATGTGTCCTCAAGCTGAAATAAGTCATCAAAATCTAGGTAAAAAAATATTTTCCTCCATATATCTTTTGGCAGTGCGTCGATAGTCATTTGTGGTGCTTGTGGGCTGATTTTCAAAGGGTCATAGTTGAATTTTTCGGTAGCTTTGCAACAATTATTGCAGTTTTTATCGACAACATCATCCCATCGTATGGTGATTTCATCTTCAGATGCCATTGCATAGGCCAAGTGTAAGAACAAAACTTCACCAATTTATCTGAAAATGAAATCACCACTCGATTAAAATGT
Source organism: Rhopilema esculentum (assembly GCF_013076305.1). Next base: position 8,361,770 of record NW_027019640.1, read on the forward strand.
CGTAATGAAAACTGCAGCTCGGAATTTAATAAGATATTGACGACTTTAATAAGAACACGTTGATGGCTTTCGTAAATGTAATTAAAGAGGCGAAACTCTCCCATATGTTCCTCGCGTATTTCAGTAAATTAATAGTCCCGTGCAACATGCCAGGTCATATACATTAAAAAATTCCATCCAGGTGCCAAAGGAACCAAAAAATGAACGAAAACATTCGTGCTTCGGGAAGGTTCTTGAAAGTAGGAATTGTCTAAAAGCCGTCTCTTGAATGGGATAACAGCACGTTCGGTTTTGACGTTAGATAAAATCTTAGACGCTTTGCGAAAGGAATTATCATAAACAGCTGCACTCTACAGACGCAATGAGCTCTTTTCATTTCACAGGTGTTACAAAAATATGGGTGATCATCCATGCAATTACAAAACTCCGAGGAATGACACAAATATTACAGAAAAACAACATCCAAATGCATGAAGTGTATGCAATCAAGCAATGAATTGTATGCAATACATGGTTTCTGCACTGTATCCCACCCTAAGCAACAGAGGCACATCACAAAAAGAAGCTACTTCGTGAAGTAACATTCCTAGCAAGGCAAACTAGGAGATTGTTGTTCAGCAAATAGGATGCTGAAAAGATGCTATAGAATACGATTGGCAGCACAACTGTGAAGTGTACAGAGAAAGATTTGGAGAAGTGCCAAGAAGACACTTTAACCTTCTTTCCTTTAACTCTAATTTGCCTTCGTCAAGATTTTCGTCTATACTTCGAACAAAGGTTTCTAAGAAATGGAATTTAAGTAAAGTCTTGCATGATTTGGGCTTGCGCCGTGTCAGAAAAACGAAATTTTCAATTAAGTAAATTCCCCTCATTTCATATTCTCTCGTTTATAACTCAACAGTAAATTCCTCTCATTTTATAAGCCATGCTATTATTGGCCTTCTTCAAAATTGCTGCATCGTTGGAAAACCTTCCTCCAGCTCACAGCCATTAAACCGTAAAGCTTTCTGGGCACTGCTTTACTTGGACTACTTTGAAACTTGTTTACTTGGACTACCGGTTGGATGCAAACCTGACAGTAGATTAGAAAGGCCCAGCTTTACCAGAGCAACAGCTACACCAAGCCATGATCTGGTACAAACATACAGAGCAGATATCACATGACAACAATGAACAGCAATCGTTTATATAGTCAACAGACGTCACGGATAAAAATCTCAAGAAATGGATACTATCATGAACAGCAACGACACTCTATTGCTCTATATCCAATCTGAGGTAACTAATAAATAGCATGTGAAATCGGTTATGGATCAAGCTTGTCAGAGCCTTGAAGTAAAGGAGATGAGAAAGCAACATTAAGTGCATGAGAGAGAAGTTTGCAATTTTATAGTTATACACTAGTTTATTAGAATCAATTCAGTATTCTCATACCACATCATTTTTGAGATAGAGTGAAAAATTCCCAATGCAACTTGGGTGGCATAACAAAACATCATGTGCGAACTTGAATCCATTTAAGCCACACATATCTCTCAGAAACTCTTCACAGATGACGCATTTGAAGTTGTCGATCAGGTAATTTCTCGTTGCCAATAACCTCCATTTCCGTACAGGATCAGTACATAACTGAGAGGCTTTTTCGTATGAGTAAAGAGAGGCTGGATTAACCTCCCAAGCTACGCATAATACTGTTGCTTCTGTTCCATAGCCTCTCTTTAAACAGAATTCCTTCCAGAACAGAGACACATAATCAGCGAACTTATGGCTTGTTTTCTCCAAAGTAAGCAATGAATCAATATCCAAAAAAAGGAACACTCTTCTCATGACAACAAACGGAATTGTGTCAATTGATGACGCATATGAAACATGGTCAACTGAGCCATGTTTACCCCGGCTCTTTGCATCTAAATCCATGTCTTTAAGGGCAATCCTCCTGCAATCAAGATGCAGCCTTTTAGAGATAAACCATATATCATAGTTTGTTTTTTCAGTTATTTGGAGCTTGGTCAAGGGAGATACTCAATTCATTGAAGAAAGCCAATACCAAGTTACGTTTTACAAATCACAGAGTGAATGCTACCTGCAACATTTTAATGGAATGCACCTGACATATTTGCCCTCTACTATTCCAAAAAATATGACACCCTCTCAGCATGATAAAAAATTAGAAAGATTTCTAATCAGAAAGAGAGCAAAAAACCTTATTTTTCCACATCTGGAAGACCACTATATTGCTAATGTTTTTCTTGAGCAATATAAACAATAGTAGACACTAATATAAAATATCAATATAAAACTATACAAGGGTATGTTATATCAAACTATACAAGGGTATGTTTTAAATAACAAAATTATGTTTATTATATTATATTATATTATATTATATTATATTATATTATATTATATTATATTATATTATATTATATTATATTATATTATATTTATTTATATAATATATTATATCCTATATTATATCTATATATTATTTATATATTATATATATTATATTATATTATATTATATTATATCATATTATATTATATCATATTATATTATAGCATATTATATTATAGCATATTATATCATATTATTTGATTATGTCTTGCATTCAATTGTATTGTATTGTATGCCATATCAAATGAAGCAAGAACAACTGAAAGATATCAATTCTTATATTTTTGTGCTAATTCAAATTGTTTATTCCCTCAGCACTATTGTGCATTTTTTACCTCACAGTTTTTCTAGTGGCCTCCTTGAAGCTTGAAATTCTGAGGGCGGTTACTTGTATGATTAAGAGGCTTCCTTGGTAAATTTTATCTAAGAAAACCTGCCCTGGAGGCAGCAGTGGACATCAGGGGATGTGGCCCAGTTGCACTTAAAAAATTTAGCAATTCTTTTTATCTTTCATCTTTTATGCCCTTTTTCTTGGTGCTTTGCCCCTTGCCCTTCTTAAGGATCAATGTTTGCTGATTACACAATTGTTTATCAAATATTTTCCCATCAGAGACACAAACTAGGTATCTTTGGCTGTAACTATTTTTGAAAATTCTGAAGTGAAAATCAGATATGTTAGTCCAGAAATTATTTACTCTAGAGAATAAAAATGCATAATGGGAATGCCAAGAATTCTCTCAATTAAGAAAAGAATGACAAAGATTTTGTAAGTTTGTTTAATACAATGTAAGAACAAAATTACAATTGGCTTAAGGCTTAAAAATACACTTACACTAAATACACTAAAGCTTTGCCACATTTTATCATTGACTCTGATGCGAAATGTGCAGCTGCTTCCACTATGATTGCAATTGTTTATAAAAAATGATAACTAATGCGCAAAAAATTTAACAGGCAACAAAGATCTGTCTGGGTTAAGCCCTGAAGAAATGAACTAGGAATTGATAACACACTTTTGCAAGATTTCCATCTGGATGAAGTCAACAAATATCAAATATTCTTGAGAATTTTTTGTGAAAATATCGATGAACTCTTGCAACTTGTTGATTTTGATATTAAAAATATCAACACAAGGCTGCGAGAGGCAATACCAGAAAAGATAAAGTTCTCAGCAAGGCTCGGAAATTTTGTTTGTTTTGCATAAAAAACAGGCGGCCACAGAAGTCAAGGGGGGGGGCTACAGAGGCTTTAGCCCCCCCCAACTTCCAAAATATAATTAAAACCCATAAAAAATTGCCCTGCTCTTGAGCATATTTTGTTCTCCTAAAATGTTTTAGCCCCCTGAATCTGTAATCTGCTCTGCAGTCCTTGCCTTTAAATATCCACTAAGTTACCTCCATGCTCCATGGAAAAAGCCCAGTAGTTGGCCATAAGAAACAAAATAGAAGAATAGAACAAGCATGAAGATGCATCCAAAACAATTAGAGGGATCAAGTAGAAATTATATCTGTCTTCATCTGTGTATTTGTAAAAAGCATTTTTGCCATGGAAAAAATTTCAGATGCACTCAAATGTACCAAATCACAGGTGAGTCATGAAAAATTGCAAGAAATAAAATAAATTTCCAAGGCCAAATAAACCGTGAGAGAAAATTGCACAATAAAAATAAAAATTATAATAAAAAAAAAACAAATAACAATAATAGAAATAATGAAAATTGCAAAATTGTATTGCATAAAACCAAGTAATGATAATAAAAACCTTGGTGCATAGTCTGCTTTGGAGCATAATAGTCTAAAAGCAATAATATTAATTGATTTGGTATGCCATATAGAAGCAATGGAATGAGCCATCTCTAAGCTTCATATAAAGAGTAAAACAAACACTACTGCATATTCTCTCTTTTCGCCCCTAAAAATTTAAATGCCCCTAAATCTAAAACAGAATAATTTTCAGGATTTTTTCTTGGCTTTGATCTTGTTTGTCCTATTGCTTTTATTGATATCTGAGAAAGGTGAAAAATAGCTTGATCTGACATGGAATAACACCATTAAGAAATTAAATAGCCAAAACATAATAATTTGATGTGTTCATAGAGTGTTCTAATCACAATTGCATTGAGAAGTAGAAAATTATTTTTTCACATAAGTGTTTTTGCTACAAATTTTTCCAATTTTTCAATATGTAAGTTATATATTTTGTAAAAAAAGAGAAATGTTTGTGTTTTCGAAGAAATGTCTACTTGCTCTTATAGAGTATAAATTAATAAAACAAAAATGTGCGCAATAAAGGCATAAAAAACAATTTTTTCAGCCTCCATAATTAGTTATTTTCATTTTGCACTTGAACATAACAAAGAAAGGTTTTTAATAATAACCACAACACTCTAAACAACAACAAAGAAATCAAATATGGAAGCTTTGGCTAAGCAATATCCTTATAACTTTCTTAGATATTAGATATTAATTTCTTAGATGTAGCATAAATATTCTTTTAAGCATTCTAATTAAAAATGTGTGCATAGAAATGAATGTTTTCATCTGCTTTGAAAACTTATAAAGGTAAATTTTTAATCAATAAGAGTCTAGTTAGAAGATCATGCTGAACACTTTTAAGGAATATACAAGTTCTAGTTAGGGAGCAAAGAATATTTTTTAAAACAGCAAAATTGACCTGTACATTTGAAATTTTCACTTGATCAAGTGATCAATTGATGACAATCCATTTTTTCATCTAGAACACAGTTAACCACACAGTTTCCAAATTTCTGTCGCCATACTTCAAATTAACAAATTTATTTATTAACAAATAATACTTTACTGCCAGGAATTTGACAACACTGCCCAACTCCAAATGCAATCAACAATAGGTTTTTTAAAAAATGACATTGATGACCTCTGCATATACATTGAGGGATTTTAAGCGATAAAATTATTCTAAGAAATCATCAAGTACCATTCATAAAATATGACAGATTACCATCTGTTTTACGATTTTTATTATCACTTGCAACGCCAAAACATTGACCAGGCGAGCAACAAGATTCAATAACAATATTGTTATCATTTCCACTTATCTACTGAGATCCAGTAATAGCCAGTCAAAACAACTATTAAATGGATGTTCAAGCTGACGATGGGAGATACCTGGCTTGTATCTACATTTTGACGCACAGAACCAAAATTTCACAGCGAAGCCTTCAACTTAATGCATGTAATCACTATGTAATTGTCCTTTTAACCGGGTCAGTTGTTGAACAGCGCAGTTGAGCACAACAATAATTGGAATCCTTGCACGCAATATGCAAAGAATTTTGTAACATTACAAGTCAACAGTGAATTACTATCGATCCAAGCTTGTTAGTTGAAAAATGCTATGCAGAGATACCTAAACATTTGCATCGCTAGCCTAGCTTGCTGCAATACAGACGCTTCGTGTCGCATTCAGGAAGGAAAATTAGCTCGTGCCACGAAACCATAACCAACCATACGCTGATCTAAACGCAAGATCACCCCTTAAACGGTAAACAACATAAGCAAAAAGTTGAGAATCTTATCATAAAATGGCTTAAACAAAGTAACTTTAAACAAACCTAGTGCATTTCACAGTGATGCGTTCCTAACCAACTGCAATGCACGTCTCCATTGTAATCATCATCAACTTCTCAAATTGCCATGAGATTACTAAGTCTCCTTCGCAGTTACCAAGTCAAACCACTGAGTCAAACCATCACACTACTGCTTTTCAAAAGACAAAACATTTTCTGTTACGTAATGAGGAATTTTTTTGCCCCACGCATAAATCAGGCATAAATTTCATTATTTCATGGTGATAATAATCCATGACAACTTTTACTGCTCTCATTTTTTGCGAGCAAGTTAGCATAATTAGGCACAAAAGTGAATGAACTTTGTCGTCTAAACTTGTGTCGCTTGCTTAAAATAGATTGCAACACACATGATAAATATCCTACAATGAGAGGTAACGTAGCAAAAATTGATAAACTGTCCGGAATTATTTTATTTGAAAACAGGAGCAAAAGAATCTGGCTTCTAAATGTACCTATAACCAAATTAGTACTAAAACTATAAAAGTTTAACAAATCTAGTATTTAAAATAAATATAAAAATTAAATATTTTCTAACTTCTCTAGATTTTCAGATAATTGCCTGTTCTAAGAAATATCTTACCCTGTTCAAGATCCAGTGTCTTTTGTTATTATTATTCATTTTTAAGAGACATGCATTTATGAAGCACAAGGCTCAAGGTTTGTTAAAAGGCCTCTCCAGCCAAAAATTTTTTTTTTATTGACTTAAAAGTTAGCATCTGGTGCGTGTATCATGGCAAAGTAGTTGTTTTTGCAAAATTCAAATTAGTTTAGAAGTCATAAGGCTTTAAAGTTGCACCTCTCCGTGGGAAAAAAACGACAAAAGCCGAATCAGTTTGGTGACATTCTGACGTCACAGTGTGCGGCTCTCGTTCGCCATGAAATTCGTAGATCTTCCACCGAATCGTGAAGGAGTCATGGTCACGCGTTGATAACTGCATCTAAATCTACAGCATTTATGAAGCACGAGGCTCAAGGTTTGTTAAAAACTAGGAAAATCTCAATTCATAATATTGAATAAGACAAAGTTATTTTGTAGTAAGTTCTTTAAAAAACAAAACTGATGTTATCCGAAAGGTTATATAGGCTTTGTAAGACATTTTTCTTCATTCATGCAGAGTTTTCAAATAACCAGATTTTTTGCTCAGTGACGAGATTAAAGAAACGGCTAAGAAACATCAAAGTACGGCCTAAACTTGGTTTAATTGAGTTTTATTTTGTTTTTATCTTCTGTCAGAATGTTTCCAGATTGCGCCTCTTAACACTTAACCGCATTTGGAACTGGCGCAATAATGAAATATTGCCCCATTCAGAATTTTATAAGGCAGTAGCAAAGGTAGACATTACTGAAGTCGTCGTCTCGCATTCATTAAGATGGAGGTTTTCATTAAAGGAAACATTGTAGTGTAGAGATACTGACGCTATTCGACATCTGCTCACTTATCTGATGACATGGCTTTAAAGAAACCGAATATTTTTAGACACACTAAAGCTTTTCATCTGATACTCTTCTGAAGGTATAACACGTAAAAATAATTACCGCAAATGTGAAGTTAGAAAAAACATTTACCCAGTTTTTTATAGCTGAGGATGATTGTACATTTCATGATCTATTTTCAACACCCCATCTTTGTGTAAACAGTCACTCTTGCAGTATTATGAGTAAATATCCGAATATCCGAATATCTACCAATATAGATACCTGTACTTCATCTTTCTCATCATATCAAATTTGCTCTCTTACTTGACCTGGTAGGCTGTGGTCTTTAGCCCTAAAGTAATCACAAGAAATGAGCCGGCCATGTAACGTAAATGAGCCGGTCAATGTCCATATAAACATTTATAACGAGGATTCGTTCAAATTATCTTGTGAAATAATCTCATTTAGAATTCTATATGCATACGAATGAACTAAATATTAATAACTCTGTATAAAGCACAAAATGTTCTTTAAATAATGTTGTAATAATAAGAACTAGATGAATTCGTAAAATTAACATATAACTACTTCTTTAAATATATTCAAACTTTCTTATTTATGATATTCTTATACTCCTTGTCAACACCATGTTGAGAGATTTGGATCAACTTCGTCACCTAAAGTTTGTGCTCCGTTTTGATTTGCTGTATTTTTCGGATTATCTACCTCTGGGTGTCCGTCATCTTGAACCTGGTCATCAGTTTGATCATCAGCCATCTGGTTGAACCTGACCTTTTTATTATTCAATGTCCCAGAATAAGTTCTGCGTCTTCTTAGAACGCGAGGGGTTGAGAACAACGCTGAATCTTGAGTGACATCCCCATTGCTTCCAGAAAGCTGCCCTTCCAAGAACTCTTCCCGCTTTATCTGGTCCACACACTGTTCATAACTTGGTAAATCTGGTTTTGCTTTGCACTTGCGATCAACATCAACAGGTTTCACAGCATTCGATTTCCTTTCGTAAGATTGGCTCACTTCTTGGGGTACTCTGCTCTTTAATGCTGGCCCATTTTCTGTAACCCGCTTGTGATTGCTAACGTTTAATGCTTTATTCATGTCTAAACTTCTTACATTAACTCTATTGATGTTTTCGTTGGATCTGGCACGTCCATTTGCAACCAAAGGGCTCATTGGATCTCGTTGAACTTCACTACGAATTTTTCTCAAAAGTGCTTCTTTAGATTCAACTTCCTCTCCATTTTTATAACCATTCAAATTTTTCAACTTACTTAACTCTGCATGGCCATTTCCGGTGTTATACATTTTGGTCCAGTCTACTTTGACTCCGCGTTTTCCTCTGGTCTCAGATCCCAAAGTATTGGCTCTTACAAGCCTTGAAGACGAATTATTTCCAATTAAAGTAAGACGTTCCTGGTAGGAAGTTGGTTTTGCTGGATGCATGTCCCTGTTTTTTGAGGCGTCTACTTCATCACTGCCTCTTTTTTCACCATAACTTGAGACACTGCTTTTCGTTGAAAAGTCAGACGTGGAACCGAAGTCAAGTTTCGTAGGCTTAAGCAACGGAATCAAAAACTGGCTTGGTACAAATCCTTCGTCACCATTGCTATTTCGAACCCACCACCATGATTCTGAATCGCTCCTTAAAACGAGAACCCGTTCGCCTTTTCTAAGGTTTACGTCATCTTTCTCCATGCTTCGAAAATCTCGCAGTGCAAACATAAATCTGTCTTCAAATGCAGATCTCTCTTCGAATGAGCCATTACAAGTTGGTGAGAACTGGTACCCAAACTCCGAGGGGCTCATAACACGAGAGCCAGGAGCCGAAATGCTTTCTGCATAAATTCTCCAGGACCTTTCGTCGGCAGCGAGGGCAGGACTATAGCCATGCCCGTAACCATGAGAATGATCCCTACCATATCCACCATGCTGACCGGTTTTGCGGAGGCTGCTGCATCGCCGATTCCGAATAAACTGGTTCTCCCGAAGCAGTTCATGTATTCTTGATTCTATAGAACCAGACGGCTTTCCATTCTCATAAAAGTGTCCTAAGGCAGGATAGTTCTGGCCGTACTTAGACGAATTCTCATTTCTCTTCGCAAAAATATCTTGTATGCTGCCATCGTATGAGCTAAGACTTTGATTGTCAAAATGAGCACGTATGCTGTTAAGGGTCCCTTGACTGCTGTTTTCATGCATGCTAATATGAGGTACCATTTGCATTTGCATCATACTTTCAATGTTACCGTTATGACGAAGGCCATTTGGGTGAATCTTTGCGTGCTCTTGCGAAAAAGCTGGTCTAATAAGCTTGGATTTATGGGAATTCAAACTGTGCTGGGAACCGTTCTTTTCAATCAAACTCAGCTTAGAATTGCTTCTGCTACTTGATGAGCCTCCATTAACAAATGGGCCAACAGGGGGCTGTTGGGGTAAAATTAGCCCCTTAGAGAAATCCTTTGTTAACGCTTTCTTATCAAACGTTTCCTGTTTCTTATCAAACGCTTCTTGACTGCTATCTTCACTAGAAACATTTTCTAACTCAGGAGGCAGTGGGTTTGTTTTCTGTAGACTGGTTTGCGATCCTAGGCCAATATTCCCCTCCAGTTCTTTATTAGAACTTAATGATATTTGTAAGCCAGTTTCCTGCTTCAAAAGTTGTCTTATTTCATGCTTTTGAACCTTCCGAGCCAAACTATCACACTCATAGTCATTCAACTCAACTCCTATTTCATTTGCTGTAACCGTAACAAGCTTCTTCTGCTTGCTGTGCTCTTCTAACTCCAATTGGGAATCAGTGATGTCTTTCAAAGGTTCCCTTGGCTCGTTCTGATGTTCAGGGCAGTTATCAGGATTCATCACCGCACCATTTGCAACTAAACCTGACTCTGATGGAAACAGCTTCTCGTTAGCGTAACGTGAATCATACTCTCCAACTAAGAAACATAACTGGACTGGTACAAACCCTGACAGCCCATCAAAGCGTTTAACGAACACAAAGGCCCCTTGCCTGTACAGAGCAAGAACTTTGTCACCTACTTTAACCTGAAATCCACTATTTTCCGTGGTAGGCATATAGTCATCAACTAATGATGTAATTATCTGAACTGGCGAATCTGGCGTTGCATTATCAAGAATAGAAGCAAGCCTAAACCTCTCGTCCTTCCGCTCAGGTGATTTGCTCTGCTTTTCGTGCAATTTAGGTTTCATTATGTGCAGTTTCTTCTTCTTTTTCTTTGATCGTCTTAAGCTGCCATCCAAGGTGACGTCGATACCATATTTATCTAATCGATTTTTATTACCAAAGGTTGGACTAAGCCCATTAGATTTCTTCGCGTCCACGCATTCATACGGCCCATAGTCTTCATCTGCAGCCCCAGTCCTACTCGTTTTCGCGCTGTTTCTGTCTTTTGCATCTATGTAGAAAGTAAAGAGATTTCAATAACACCACCATTGGTTATCATATATGCCATAACATAATAACAGGAATGTCCACTGGAAAGAAACTACATTTAAAAGTGATTCCTACACGAATTTACTCTAAGACCTTATAAAACTTACTTTTGAGTTAATTTCAGAACGAATAGGTTCTTTTTAACATGTATCCAATCTTCCTTTCATCAAAATAATCATATTGTCAACTTTCAGTTATGATCGGTTTTGGTCGTTCTGTTCTACAGATATCGAGAGACCTGTCCTAAATTGAGTTTTAGAAAGTTAATATCTTGAGTTCAAGCTAAATGCAACAATCAGACACAGAAGAACATCAAAAAACTGTTTCATTGCTGCAGCTAGACGAAGCTCATCTCAAACATATTATTGGGCATAGATATGGCAGACCAAATGGATATGGCGGGCCAAATGGGTTTGGTTGGCCAAATTGTGGAAAATTCAAACACAAGGGTCTCCCAGAGGGAGGGGGGGTAACCTTTGAAAAAACAAACAAGGTTCCCGTGTTCTCGTGTTTCTGTTGAAAAATAAAAAATGTTCCCTTCTTCCTTTAAACTAGTAATAATGTTCCCATGTTTCCAGTGGAAAATTCAAGTTGTTCCCGTGTTCCTGTACCATTTGGTGCTATGTTCCTTTGTTCCCAAAAACCCCTGGGAGACCTTCAAACAAATTTTCCAATAAGATCAAGAAAAATAAACCACGTTCAAGAACATATCCATCTTATGTCAAGTATATAAATCAACGTCAAGGATATAATCATGATCACAAAGTAATGTCAAGCATACCCTGGGTGCCAGAGGCACAAAAATTCAAGCAAGGAAATAGAAGATAGAAACGGAGAAGCGAAGAGAGCGTCTATCTGAGAAGATGCTCCTCCGCTTCTCTGCTCCAATCTTTTTTCCTTGCTTGGAATTTTGTGGCTCTGGTACCCTGGGCATGTAAAGTGCTTGATGACTGTTTGACATAGACTGTTAGAAGCTTAAATTTAGATTTTTGAACTACTTATTATCAGTTAGTTCAATGTTCAAAAGGATTTCTTAAAACATAAAAACAGGTCTCACTATGCGCCGGGTCATCATCTTTTATAGCCCCCCCCCTTCTTTCATGCGGACCCTTTCCCCAGCTTAAACCATGCAGAACCTGCTAAAAAGAATCCAGCTATTCAAACTAAAAATGTTCATGATGCATTTTGACCTTAGACATGCAATGATTTGAACACAAACTGATACGTTGTTTCATGTAAGAATGATCCAAGAATAATTTCAAGCTTAGAATCACAAAATTTCAAAAATATTCAAGATTGAGGCTCAGAAACAATAACATAAAAAACACAGGTCTTATGTAGCTTTTTTAAAAAAGGTACCCAACAATGCCGAAAGCAATAATTTTGTCCTATCAACCGTACGAACGAACTACAGGAAATAATCATGGTGTTTAAAGCGTAAATATTCAGAACAACATAAGTTACTAATTAAAGAGAACCTTACTAAAAATCCTAATAAAGAACCCTTTCTTGTCTACTTTGTCCTTACTATACAGTAAAAACAAAAAAATATCATAATGTCTTCATCCTTAAATCTTATTCGCTAAATCTGTCTTTTTTGTTGTATCTTTCTTCATCTGTTATTTTTGTTTTCTTGCAGTTCACTAATTCTAATAATTGAATTACTATTAAACTTCAATGAAGCCTTCAATTGTAAACTGATATAGAAAACTCATGGCAAAACACCTAAAGGACCTGAACAAATACCTAGTGTCCAATAAGCAATTCTCGGTGTCCTTTACAATATCACTGTTATCTTATTATTGTAATTAATGATACGGCATCAATGAAATTTAAATCTGAATTATTTAAGTTTTAGAACCAGAACCAAAGTGCAACAGATCTAGCTGTCTTTACAAATTTTGAAATTTTTTACAATGCTCAAAAACTTTTGAAATAGATTATGATGACGCCATCACATTGCCGCTCTTTGAGGCCCCGCAAAATATGTTTGGCCTAGCGGCCGCTACCTATCCAGAAAATAAGAAGACCGAGCCTCGGCAATGTTCTGGCAGACGGCCTGAGGCCTCAATTCATCAGAACCCATCCCATTGCACTGAACCCTCCATCTCTATAGATTTATGACGTCAAAAAGTAAAACAAGAGAATTGTAGGAAGTGACAAGAAAGATGGAGTTCCTGTATTACGTCTGCATAAGATCAGTCACAACAGAAACGTTTTGATAAAATATGCGGTTTACAGATTAGTCCAGAAAATCACTTTAGGAAGTTGAAGAAGAAAAAATTATCTAGTAAGTTCATTCGGAAACCGCGAACATTTATTCTCACTGTGTCACAGTGGATATCAGAAAATGGATTGAAATAGGATTCGAATGTCCCTAACTGATTGTTGCATGTCATCTCGGAGAGGTTGCTATCACTGATCATGGATGATGATCTGACTTAGTCTATAATGTTACACATTTTTAGCTTCGTTATACTAATCCATGTGCATTACCTCCTCGACATAGTTCAGAAGTGAAAGATTGTGTTATCGTGACTAGTGAAAAACCCACAAAGTAAACGTGGCCTCTGAAAAATTTTAAGAATCCACTACACTCATTTTATTCATAAGAAACAGGTTATAAGAAATGGAAGGCTCAATTTTTCGAAAGTTAAGAAACAACCCTACCCAAATTGAAAAAAACTAACAAATTTCTATAATTTGCAGTTTTAATTTTTCGAGTTTACACTCGAAAAAGTCTTGACATTGAATATCACTGTATCTTGCGACACTACACTTGACATGCAGTTTGCATTCATTCTCAGAAAACTGCACACTCAAGAAGTTTCCATTTCAAATTTTTTTTGACTTCAACTTGACCATGATGAAGTTCAATGAGGTTTACTGCTTACAGATCTCAACAGAGTTAGTCATTCTAGGAAACCAAAATTCCTTGATCACTTTGTTAGCTTATCTCTGAATGTGAGTGAACTATTTACTTTACCTTGGAAACATGTTTAAAAAAATAATTACCTAACAAATTTAAGAAACATGTAAGAAAGTTTGATAGCAAAATGACCAGAAAAATTTAAGAAACTGCCTACCAGCACCGGACCTTAGTTTCTTTTAAAAAATAGGTGTCCCAAGCCCCGCATCCCACAAAGAATTGGCTAAACTGTCCACAGAGTTTCCTAATCAAGAAAGACCCCCCCCCCCACCTCCCCCCCCCCCCCCACACCTTCTCCCCCCACCTTCTAGAGAGCCGGATTTGTCGGAAAATTTCGAAAATTTTGTTCCTTCTCGAAAATTTTAGAAAAATATTACCCTAAAGTCTCGATGCACCCAAATAAGAAGCTTCAGTCAAGAGTCATTGCAAAAATAGCTTAAAGAGACATCAAGCTGCGAAAACTTCAAAGCAAAACAAAATTTAAGCCGACTTTGATGAACATAGTAAAACTTGCCATCTTTATAACTGTTTACTCGCATTCTTAACCTCGATAGATGATACGCAATGAGTTAAATGCAAAGGAATACAAACATTAAGGAATCATTATATTCTTAATGGGCACCCATCATTATGAAAGTTTGAAATTAAAAAACCAATTATATAAATCTATCATTCATTAAATCGTATGTGAGATACTCTTCTTTCAAAATATTTTCTACCATATCGAATAAGTAGAAATCCGATATATTAATTATCCATGCTGTAAGATGGGTTATTTCATTTTAGACAGAAAAATGGGCACGGAAAACATTCTTCGAGTGGTAAAATTCAAGGGAGAAGGTAAGAAAGAGATTGGAGGGAGGGATAAATTTTTCTGGGAAAAAGGTATGGTCACTTCCAAAATTACCATAAACTGGGTTTCGGGATAGGATAGGTTGTCCCCGACTGGATAGGCGCATGTTGTTCTATGAAAATACACTCTGTATGTATAGCCATGGAAATTATACATATATATATTATATATAAATTATAAGTTAATTATTGAATTTCGCAATCTTTAATCGATAAGCTTCGATTAAGTCAAAATATCAAAAGGAATCTCCTCTTCAGTATCTAGTTTAAAATTTTTGGCAGCCTTGTACTCACCACAAAATTAGCGAATGTTTGCTTAGTTAGACGTTTATCATAAATTATTTCACTAGACCTGAATGAGATCCGGACTTATCTGTTATTTCCTTTCATGTAAATTAGTTGTTTTGTACGAACTGAAACCGACCTGATAAGCTAAACAATGCAGAAAGAGAAATCAAAAAATTGAGGCTTCCTTCATTTAATTGATAAGAATTCAAAATGTAGGCAGGAAGGACACGGTTTCATAAAAGATTACCCATTTTTGTGTCAGTCTCAGGTATTCTATGAGATAAAAGGACCGAAGACTTTGGCTGCCATAACGTCTGGGCCTAGCCAACTCCTTTTCGTAATGCCCAACTTTCATTCTTTACAAAACTTTTTAAATTAACATTCTGTTTCTTTCTAAAATTGTTTAATATTCATTCCTTGAAAGCTTTTGTCGTGAGGTGAACATTGTTCATCTGATAAGGAGGAGATTGCCTTGTGGTCGACTTGCGTACAAAACTTATCAAGGTGAAAACAGATAACAGTTGATTGTTTTATTTTCATAGTTTTATCACCACACATGAACTGGGCACCTGTGAATTCGTGCATTTTTCAATTAAATTCGTTCCTTGAAACTAAAGGTATGTAGTACGCACATGATTCGCTTTTTTGTAATCTCTTTGGTTAGACAACTTTCAGAAATGAGCGGAAAGTAACCTTCTTTTTGTTCTTTACAATTCAATGTTGTAAACAAGTAACTCAACCACAAACATACAGTGGTAAAACTAATTTCACTTTTCACAGATTGAAATAAACATTGGTTATTTTGCGGAATAAGTGTAATTAATTTTGCGAGGGAAACTAAGCCAGAATACAATGAATATAATGACACAAATCATGAACGCGAGAAATCGTATTTGATTTGCGCGTTTGACAGGTACTTTTAAGGCTTGTAAGAATTCGTTGAAGAGAAATAAGCTTAAATGCAGCACGAGATCACGAGGAAAATGTATTTGATTGTAAAAATGTTCAAAAGATGTTTGGCTTCTGAGGGATTTAAGTTAATACCAATCAATGATAAATTGGGTCATATGGTAACACGTGGTGCTCCAGCCCCGATCGTTTGACACGCAAAATCACCTAAAAATAATGATGTAAACAACTTACCGTTGCAGTTATAATGGTTTGTTTTTGACCAGGGTAACTTCTTTCTGAAGCAAAAAAAGGCCATTCCACAACAATACTGGTTAGATCTTCTGAAAATCTAGAAAACCATGCCAAAAATGATCGAAAAGGTGACTTCAATTCCTTCTGGACATCAAAGACAAGTAATGCGATGGTTATTCAAAATACTTTCTGAGCCAAGCAGGTCTCTATGCAAAAATAAACAACAATTCTGTTTGATTTGAATAAATCGCTATATTTCCTAGCTATCGATTTCTTTTCGGTTTGTGTGACCTGTCTTCTAAAGTATGCCTTTGATTACAGATCGAACTTCGCGGAAGTTAACTCACGAATTTCTGTGTCCTCATTCGATTCCAACAAAGCCCTTTGCGGCTGGACAGCCCCACAGCCTCGCTGAACAGAAAAGTTTATAATATCGATGTTACATTTAGAAAACTCGATTAATCTAAGAATCTGGAAATTTAAACTGCAATTGCCTCTTTTACGGTATATTATTTTGCTAGAGTTAATATGTTTTATTTCCCTTTCTTATTTCTTTTAGGTCAAATGTCGACGGCTTCATTTAAGGAGTTTATGGCCGCCATCCTTGTTTTTTTATTTGGCGTGACAATCAGAACAGAGAACGGGAAAAGGCCTCAATTTGATGACAAGTTTTTTCAAAAAACCTGACAAATATTGATATGCACATACTGTGATGAATTCTAAATTTGACTCTATGCCCCACGTGCGGTGCTTTTATCGTGGTGACTTTTGGCGAAAGTTTTACCGCGATTTTTTCGACAGGCTTGGAGATTATTAACGGATAATATTATCACATTAACGGGAAATTCTATTTGAGTTTTCCGCGACCCAAATATTGTTACTTCTTCCTTTCATTACTAACCAGCTTTTTTTAAGTCCAAATCTTCAAAAAACCTTTTTAGGAATATACAAATGTAATTTTTGGTTGCCTTTTCACAAAGTACGAATGTCCAAGCCCATTAAACGGCGTTCTTCATACTTCAATTTACGTACGCATTGGAGTCCAGAAGATTGCTTAAAATGTAAACGTCGTGCACTGCTCGTGATGAGAATTTGATGGACATTTATTTACAATAGGGGTGGGCAAACTTTTGGGAGACTGGGCCAGATCTTTCAACCCTTTGCTTTAACGAATACAATTGTTGTAATAAAATGATATACAATAATGAAAATCTTTCATTTGAACCTCTCATTTACATAGATGGTTTGCAACGATAGATAAGACTGTTACAATCGTGCGTGCAAAAGGAAAAACTGAAAAAACCAATCAAAATAAAAAAGGACGTCATTCAAATTCAGAGTTTGGAAAAAACCTCCTAGAAAGGAAATGAAGAAGTATCCAGCAATCGAGGTGTAGCGTGTGTTCGGGGTTCTGATTAAGTGTTTTTGTAAAAAAATCAATATATATGTTTTCATTGCAAGAGTGGAACAAAATGGCTTGTTTAGCCCAGGGAATTCCAGGAGACTTTGCATTCCCGCAGACAAGTGCACAAACCTCTCTTCCGAAATAGTCTAACAGCCTCTTTCCTGAAATCTAGAAACTCGACTAGAAGGGATAAAAGTCAAATATAATTTAGAAAACAATTTCCGCCTTTGCCTCAAAATTCTATTTTTGATGTGGCTTTTAGATATATATATAGAGATATCATTCCAAAAAGATGTTATACTTAAGGGTCAGTTCCGGAAGGTGTCTACATTTTGCTAACTGAAAACATCACAGATAATCGCATGTTCAACAGCTGATGTACAGCCTTTCCGATGGGATTATTGCTAATCCTTTTGACAGGTAGGCTTAAACTCATCTTTTATAGTAAATCGTTTGTGAGAAACCAGGACCTAGGATGACCAAAAAGTTAAGAAACCACTTATCACCTTTAACATTAAGAGTCTGCTCGAAAATCCTTCCTGAAAACCATGTGGTGGAAATGATTCTTTTCGATGATCAGGCAATTTTGTCCTGTTTAACTGACTCAGAAAATTTGAAAGAAGGATCCTTTTCATGATGCAGGGCCGCCGAGAGGGTCTCGAGATCTATGGGGGCCTCATAAAGTAACGAATTCCATTTAAAATGAAATTAATCAAAAGTAACAAAATTACAGTTAAAAGTGTAAACATATTGAGCGAATGGGTGAGCGAAGTACTCCAAAGGGCGTGGTTGCAAAAATTTTTACTCGCCATGGGCCTAGTTTATTGCTTTTGTCCCAGGGCCTCCAAACCTTCTTGGCAGCCCTATGTCTTATTATGTGTTCCTTGCTTCTAAAAATCAGCCTTATGTTTTCAAGATAATTTTCAAGACCTTTAAACACAGAAATCAACAAGAAACTTAAGAATCTGAGTGCTTGTCCCGAGCTTCATACAAAAATGATTGTATCCTACTGTCGAGAAAATGCAAACACGTCTCCTTTGGTTTGGACGGGTTTTAATTCAAAATGATTTCAACTGCAATGGAAATTGGTTGCAAGAATCAGTTTACTGCTACAGTAAAATTCACCTGCGCAATATGTTGCCAGAATTTTAGATCAGAAATAGCTCTTGTCTCAAACAGAAACTTTTAGTCTAAATCTAGTTAATTTCTTTAATGAATACTTTAATTTTCCGAATTCTCGTAATTCAAAAATTAGAAAATGAATTTGATGAGTAATGAGAATAGCAAACAATTTGAAAATCGTTTAAAACAGCAAAGCATTTTAAGACATGCTAGAGCGATAAATGACACAACAGTAGAGAGTAACTTAACGGTTCTTTTTCATTCCATGCTCTCTTACTGTTTGAAGATGAATTAAAAAACTTCAACAAAAATTTATCAAGCTTGTTTTGCGAAGCCCGTACACGTGTTGAATAAAACTGAACACTTTTTGAAGAATGAAGAAAATGCCGATACTACGAAAGCGTTCATCCTTCCCTGTGAAAATAACCTTAAACCTTTAGAAAGTATGAAGAAAGTAAAGCAGTTTTGATTTGGGAATTTGGTAATGTAAATATTATAAGTTTCTTCTTAGAATAACAAGTCCTTTACTCAAAATAGTCGTATGCTTAAACTAGAAAGTAGTTAAAATAGACAAGAAGCAATATAAATGCAAAAACCTAACTATGTTAAAAAACAAAGCCTTAAAAAGATTCTTGTATTCACTAATTATATCGAAGATTACGTCATACGTTTGTTATATGGATTGTTAACAAACTTGTCTCTAAGCGTTTCTTGGGCCCATAGCTATTATTATTCTTGGGGGGACTCGTGCTCCTCTAAAAATTATTAAAAACCTTCGTTGCTTACAAACAATCACTCCTTATCCTAGAACAATCTCAAATAATAATGTCCCTCCAATAAGTCTAAAGTACAAGGGTACTACAGTTTCTACACGTTTCCTGGCTGCTCTATAAGCATTCTTGTTTTTCTAGTAAGTCCCATTTTACGTCACACTTCCTTCTTTCCTCTTCTCTCTTCTTCGCCTCCGCAGCTCTCATTATTTTTGCTGCCGTTAAATTTTTGCGGCTCTGGTGCCCAGGGTAACGGTCCAACATATTCCAAATAGTTCAAGTAAATTTCTATTAATTTATTATGTAACAATTCGCCACTGATTTTCACAAAATTTCGCACGTAAAGATTCCCGGGTTTTGAAAAACCACGAAAAGCGCAAAATAATGCAGATTTGAGGTTATGTACAATATATCAACTCTAAATTTCCAGGCCATGTCATTTATAAATGAAGAAGATGAGTTCATTTTGGTCTAATTTTCATGCAGCCTGACTTCATGTAAGTGCAATTTAGTCTGAAAAGAGTTGATTTGAGTGTTTGTGGTTTTAGGAAATTACGGCATTCTTATACCTTCACGCCTTCAAGCTATATTGGTCAAAACCTTGGCGCAACCGTCGGCTATGACGTCATATTTGTCGTCGCTGAACAATCGCAAAAGTTCACGCGCAAATAACAAGATACGCATGCCAGTATTTTCTGCCAGTCTGATATGTGTTCTCACGCCTGGAGGAAAACCACGAACCGTGGCCGCCATTATTGTTCAAAAAGGCTTGGTTTGACCAAATCGGTGAAAAGGGGGTGAAATGAGAGAACACGGGGCGATGAAAGCAAATAGAACAAGTTTGCTTTGTGTGAAAACCAATGTAATTTTAAAGACTCATTGCTAACACTAACAGAGCTGGCAGAAGTAATCGCGTGTAATCTCTAATCTCAAATTGTCAACTAAAACTAGTAAGAATGTCATGCAATAAAAAATAACACAGGGAAACAAGTTTATTCACCATTTCTCGTCAAATCATTAAACATCAGTGGCCTTGATTTTTTTTCATTTTACATTCCTTGATTGTTTAATTATTCCATGTATCATTTTATGACTTCGCAGTTTTAGCTTGTCTTTTCTGGAAATAAAGCAATCTTGTCCATGCTGCTTTGCAGCAAACCAGCAACTAGAACAGAAAAAATTCATGTAATTTCCTGCACATGATAAAGTGGCTTTGTGACAAAAATGACATCACTGACATAACTTATGTGGTTCTGGTAACGAGGGTAACTCTTTAAGCACGTTTAGAAAGCTTTCAATAAGAAGGTGTTCAATGAGAAAAAAGGTGTTCGTCGTAAATTTTCGTTGAAATTTCTCGATGCAAGTACACGTATTTCTTTTATAAGAAACTAAGGTCAGGTGCTGGTAGGCAGGCTCTTAAATTTTCTGGTCATTTTGCTATCAAAAGTTTCTTACATGTTTCTTAAATATGTTAGGTAATGATTTTTTTAAACGTGTTTCCAAGGTAAAGTAAATAGTTCACTCACATTCAGAGATAAAATAACAAAGTGATCAAGGAATTTTGGTTTTCTAGAATGACTAACTCTGTTGAGATCTGTAAACAATTAAGCTCGTTGAACTTCATCAATGTCAAGTTGAAGTCAAAACAAATTTTTAAAAGGAAACTACCTGAGTGTGCAATTTACTGAGAATGAATGCAAACTGCATGTCAAGTGTAGTGTTGCAATAAACAGTGATGTTCAATGTCTAGACTGTTTTGAATGTAAATTCGGAAAACTAAAATTGCAAATTATAAAAGTTACTTATCTTGTTTTAATTTGGGTAGGGTTGTTTCTTAGCTTTCGAAAAATTGACCCTACAGTTTCTTGTAACCTGTTTCTTATAAAAAAATGAATGTACTCGAATGACACGCTCTATAGCTACCCGAGGTACAAGAGCCTGGGATAGTCAAAGGATATAGAGAATGGTGAAAGAAGGGAGATACAAGACTCTGGATCCTCGCCTCTACATTTCTCCCTAGTTTTCCTTCGCAATTTCTCTCCACAGTTTTTACTTATATTGAGTCTTTGAGGCTCGGGTACTCAAAGTACACCACGTGCACTCTGACTGGCAGAAAAACATCTCCTACACATCAGATTTTGGATTATCTGTGATGTCTTTAAAAGGACGTGCCATGCAATGCCTTAACATCATCTTTGTAACCTTAATTTTTTTATCTAGCATGTTGTTATTCATAAAATGATTTCAAGGTGGCATCTTACATCTTGAATTATGCAGTAAAAACAATAACAAGGCCCTAGTGGCTTGTTTTATAGTCATGGCAGCAAACGGGCACAAGAAACACAAAAATACATCCTGTAGCCATTTGCGACTAATGTGGGACCTTGTGTACCAAAGGCCTGAGGTACCAGAGATACTGCAAAAGAACATTGTAAGCAACAGGAAGGGAAGCAAAGGGAGCCAGCCGCCCTCTTAAATTATCAGAATACTGATGTTTGAAAATGCACCAGTATCATAAGCATATCTCAAATTTCATATTTCTTTTAAAAAAAAGGGGCGTTTTTGCTATATTTATCAGATAGTATTTATGCACCTTAAAATTTCAACCAATGCCCAATGTTCTAATATTTTGAGCAACGGCTGCAGATTTCTTAGCATTGTTCTTATTCTAAAATCTATATCTCAACAACTGATTAGCTGATAAAATTTGTTTTGTTAAGTAAACAGGGGAATAAAATGTGTTACCATTGAAACACTCGTTGCTACCGTCTTTTTTACCGTCTTTTTCTAAACATTTTCATGTCTTACGATGTTCCTATTATTGGCAAACCGAGCCCCGGTGCTCTTATAAAGTAGACTGTTCACTGTCCAACGAGAAAGAAACGGCATTTGTAGTTGAGAACAGTGTGGTAGCAGTTTCCCAAGTAAAGACTTCACATCTAAACTTCCAAAGATAATTCAATTCAATATGATACAATCTTTCCGCATCCCGTTTTAACGCTTCCAGTTAGTAATAAAAAACCGTTAGGCATTAATCGTTCTAGAAAGGGCCTACTTTGGCATGATTTTAGGCCAAAGTCGAAAAAAATGGATCATATACATTAATCCAGATCGGAAAGACCATTGAATCCGTCTTGGACTGCTGGAAATTAGATAAATCACAACACAAATATTATGTCACCTTTCTGAGAGCGAGACTACTTCAATTCGTAACCGAGAACTTCCGTCGTCCCACTCACCCAGGATTAAGAAGTGCGGTTTTAAAGGAAAGGGAGGAAACTGCTTCAAAACAAGAGACAGAAAGGTACATACCTTCGGATCACATTTCCCCAATGAAGAATTGGCAATTGTGTATTCATGTCTAGAAGACGGAGATTTTATTATTTAATCCAAATTCATTACGGGCGGATACACAGTAAGGTCCTTAAAAAGCTACATTGATCCTCAAAGAAACGAAAACTAAAGTTTTAAGTCTAGATCGAATATAGCACACTAAGAAAGGATAGTGACATTGGAAAGTGACTGGGCACCTTTGGAAAACGTAGTGGAGTATCTGAGCATTTAAAATGCAGCAGGGAGCCCATTGGCATCGAAAAATAGGTGTTGCAGCAAGTGGCGAATTTAAGGGGGGGCAACTAGGAGCAGTTCCACCTCCCTCAACGAGTTGAAGCAAGTCTGGCGCCCCTCTTTTGAAAATTGTGCGCCCCTTTTGAAAAATGAGAATCAGATGAAAAAGGTTCTTGGACCGATAGGTTCATTTGCTTCAAGGATCACATCAAAGTTATGTTGTTTATTCTGAAACTTTTTTCAGCCCCTCCATTACCAACTGCCCCTCCTTCAAATTTGCTCTGGATCCGCCCCTGGTTGCAGCCCCCCACACCCAATCAGGCAAAATTTATCAAATTTGAGAGCATTTCTATCAATGAAAAAAAAATTGGCAGTTTTTGATGATCTCCAGCTAGGCGCATCATTCCTAACGATTTTATTAACGTAAAGGAAATATAACGGTGGAACCCCGTTGAAACGGCCACCAACGGGCCACCAAAAATTGGCCGCATTAACAAGGAAGCGTCAAATTTATGAGTTTAAGTGGTAGATGTTAATAAAAATATCCTAAGCATCTGTTAGATGTTAATTTAAGAAAACTTCTAGGGAATGTAGATGAAATTGTAAAAAAATGTCTACAAACAAAACAAGACAAGAATGTAGTTGGCACAACGTGAACTAGCAAGCACAAAGCAATGAACAGGGATTATTTGGCGTTTTCTACCAAAATCAGGATGCAAAGCAAATGTGAGATTGTTGGAAAGCTGTAAATTGAGGTGGTGGGTACGGTATTGCGTTTACAGACTTGCGGAACAAGAAAAATGTGTTAAACTTCAAAAGAGCCTACTGGATACGGACAATAACCTCTCTGTGAAGCACAACCACCAAACAGACCAAAGTCTAAGATTTAAATAGCAAGAAGCAAGCAGGAAGAAAAAAAGCAAGCGATTTCAATAATGAAAAGTTCCTATTCAAAATTAAAGGGATTATTTGATGTTAATGCAGTTTTGCTAAATACAAATCGCCGCATTAACGGGGTGAAATTATAAAGAATCCTGTTATTTGGGATCGCAAAATGTGGCCGTTGGCCGTATTAAGGGGCGCCGCATCAACAGGTTTTTTATGAAACCATGTATGGCTGTTTTTCCGGGTCAAACAAAAGTGGCCGTAATAACGAAGTGACCGTATTAACGAAGTGTCCGAAAGGCGGGGTTCCACTGTATAACTAAGTGTATAATAATTTGCTCTCCTTACCAAACTTGTAACTTTCTTAGTTTTAGGATATTGGATAATAAAGAAAACAACAAAATATGCAAGAGTTTTTACCTAATTATATGAGCTGCAGATCTGAACTTTCCAGTTTGTATCAAACTATGTGCATGATACAAACGACAATGTGATGCCAAAATAGGATTACCAAGTTTTGATGCCACTGTCAGTTGCTTCAGTGAGATATTACCAGCTATTTTGGCCTAAAAAAATACAAAACAGTCGTTCTAATTAAATGTAAAAAATATGCAAAGATTCATTTATAAATGAAAGCATAGAGGCTAAACCAGTGCTTTTAAAAAAGTCACAAAAAAATATTTCTTTATAACGTTTTTTCAGCATTGGGTGGGGGGGGGGGGCTAGGGCTATCTCTCTCACTCTTTCCCTAAGTATCTTGTTTTTGCAGGACCTTGATTGCCATTGATCTCCCCAACACTCTGTCTCCAGATGATCTCGGGATAGTTTCGCTAGACACACCCATCCACAAACTTAAACTATTACAGGGCGCTATCACATTATTATAAAAACGCAAAGCTTCCGTCCTGAAGGAAAATCAGTATGAATGAGATACTAAGACTTACATGGTTTGTTGACCATTCACCTAGTGAAGAATAAGCTCCACCAAGAGTTGAAAGGCAAGCAAGGATATATTCCAGACAGAATTTTTGATGAACAAGAGGCATCAGTAGGGACGACCTAATTAAGAAAGAGCATCAGAGTCATTGTATAGGTGCAGCTAAAAAACCATGTAAGCTTCCAAGAAACATGACTGATAGAAGACACTACTCATAAAAAGCCAAATTTAGAAGTTTCAATTTTAAAAACTTTGCATTTAAATTAACCTTTAGTTAACTAGACCAGTTATGATTAAAATGCATGCATTTTTGCAAAGTTATTTTACTGCATTTCAAAATTAGAAAACTGCAAGCAATACAGAAAAAGATTAAGCCAGAGGCTTGACTTATAAGTTCTGGAGTGTTTTAGAATATTTTACTTCATAATTTTTCTATGCTTGTAAATTGTTGACAGAGTACTCTCACGGAAACCAGAATACTCAAACAAAAATACTTGAGCTAGTGCAAAAATCCTCTTTTTGAAGATAAGAGTTTCACAATGAATAAATTCACAATAGTACCACAAGTAAAATCCTCTTTGGTTAAACAAAATCATATATTTAAGCTGAAAGGGTATAATTTATATTCCTTACATACTTAAATATAAAAATATGTAAAGCAGTAAAAATTCCTATGCTTAAAGTCAAACTCAACTCCTATAGGACGAATTTTCAATACAATGTTGCAGAATATATTATTATTAGAGACTATTAATAGGACAGTGCTTTACATACACAATTGGCTTTATTTACTGGTTGATGGTTGCAGATTGGAACAAAGCCTGCAGTTGAAGGAACAAAGCATGCGGTTTTATATGTAAGATTGTGCATAAGAAAATTAAGAAAACATTGTTCTTCCGTTATTCACCATATTTTCAAGCTAGAAAATGCTGTGTCTTAGGAGTATTGTATTTGCATGCACATAATTTTTGGAGGAACAACAAATTCACGTTTAGAAAAATTTTAAATGCGTTATTGCAAATTCGGTTAAAGTGGGCTTGTGTTCCAGTGGGAATATCGACAAAATGATCCAGAATTGTTTTCCTTACCACTTCAATTCTGCCTCTAAATTCCGGAGTTGTGGCGGGCTAAGTGCAATTATGGTCAACGATACTCTGTTCTTATATACTTTTGTATCATTATCTGTTTTTCCGTCTATCGAAATGTCATTTATCCACGCATTTGAATGCCTTCTTCTTGTAAGAATATTTCTCTGATTGAGGGTGCAATCTTCACAATAAAATCTTTCATTATCTTCCAGATCATGTAGCAACCATAAAATAAATCCTTTTCGGAAAGCTTTGCTTCTTTTTAGTTCAACTCTTAGACATGATGCTAATTCCCAGTGAACAATCATTTCTATAACCAAATCAGAAGTTTTGTGTACATTACTTTCATTACAGTCCAGATTCTTCTTCGGCTTTGCTAGGCAGGTGTGCTTCCTGGCTTTTTGACGAAATCTGAAGTCCATTTCATCATTATTACTAGTTTGCCTAACTAAAATTTCCGGATGTTTATCATTCGATGTTAACCCGCATAAAAATCTCAGATGGACAAGAAGCCGCATTATTTCGTCCGAGAAACTGAACTTCAAAAATTTCACGATGGTGAGCTACCATCTTTTCCTGTACACGAGGCTTCCTGGGCTAGAGGCTTGTCAAAAACAGCCTTTGGAAGTTTCAAATTATATTTTTTAGAGAAAAAGAAAATCATTAAAATGCTCACCAAAATTCGATTGCTTAGAAATCATGAAACATTAGAATATGAGCAGTGTGTTCTCCGGGGGTGAAAGAAGCCTTTTCCCCTTAAAGAGGTTTTTGTTTCAAGACAGGAAGGAATATCCACTGCAGAAAACAACCAGGCAAATTTGTTATAAGATAACTCGTGCCGAGATGTTTTGAAAACTAGCTTGGACTAATGGTCACTTTGGGTTCTTTGTGTCTTTCTTATATTTTGCTATACTCCCGAATTTACTACAGGTTGCCTAGCCTGATTCATGGAGTATATTTTGCCCCTTCCCACCTAGACTGTACAGTTGTACAGTATATCAAAGACTGTGATCAATCGCAAACATTGAGCCTAGTATAAACGGGTGCAATCATCAAATTTGAGTTATGGAACTTGTTTTTGTGAAAAAACTAATCAAATGATTTGCCACCATTAAACTTCTGATGAAACCAAAAGCATTTTTCCGAAGACACTGTACAAAAAAAGGCAACGCTACCAACTCGATAAAATGGTTATTATCTCCTGGAAATTAGCATATGTTAGCGTATTACTCAAGACATCAGCAGACATTTCTATTGCGGCCTATTGGTTATTATGACAATCCTCAAAATGCTAGCTTGATAGAGGTGAGGAGTAAAAAACACTGCATTTTGATCGACTTTACAGCTTAGTTAACGTTGATAAACCTTGGTAAATTACGGTAAATATACTCACTTTAGAAATTGATTTATTACTACAGCATACAAGGCATTTAAGTTGGATCGCAAAGGTGCGAGTTTGGTTCTATTACCAGGAAGGAAAACTATTAAGATTTCAGCTTTTCTACTTTTACGCATCTGCCCCTTCAAAATTTGGTTACAACCATTGGCAAAAAGGATAAGGAGCCAAATACTTTTTTGAATCAATATAAACTTCTGGGCAAAGTTTGACAAGAGGACACCAGATCTATGTTGCAAGCTGTCTGTGCAAACCTGAAAGGGGTATGGTTGAAACGAAGGGAACAAATTATAGTATACATAACGATGGCAGTAGGTACAGCCTCGCACTTTATCTCAAGCAAATACTCGGATTCAAAGGCAAAGAGGGACGTAGGAAGCATCGGAGGGCAACATTTTGAAGGCACACGATCACGCCCATTGACAGAAAAGAGTAAATTTGCTGCAACTTTTATCTATCAGGGGGCATTGAGCTCCATAAGTAAAACATGATCGTGCTAAATATTACACATTGCTGTTCTTATGATTTACAGTAAGAAGCCTTGGCCTTGTCACACAAGTAAAGAGCACAAACTTTCTCAAAAAATGGGAGGGCTAGTCTCCCCGATGTTGACTGATTCCTACGTCCCAGTTAAGGATTAAAAGTGTTCGAAATCTGTACAATCCTATTAATAATCAATTGAGTGCCATTAATCCATCTTTATATTTCGGTAAATGTACTTGATAAACTTGAGAGAGGCGAAGAACCCTACTGTTCCAAGCATGAGAAAGAATATGTAACAGACAAGCAGAGTGTAGCCGAAGAACTGCAAAGACTGCATGAAGCCAAACATGTTTGATCTCTTCACATAGAAATAAATCGAATATGCGAAGATAAAGAAACCAGTTGAGCTGAAAACGAACGAACATCGATTAGATGGCAACTAAGATAAAAATACAATCACAAAAGGCTTACTGACAACAATATAATGCCGTTAGTTAGAATAATACAAAAAGAGCCAGAGGATAGTATGCAAATGTGGCAAAGGCAAGGCCCACCAAGAATAGGGGCAGGGGGCAGATTTCCTCAGATCCCGAGCCCAAAGCGCTAAGTGTTCTAACATGTGTTCTAAAGAGTTCTAACAAAGTTCCTAACAATTACAATCACTGTTTTAATGATGTCATCACGGGTCCCATCTTTCTTTTTGGCCTACGCCCTAGGGAAGCTCTCGGCGGGTCTGACAGAGGCAGCGAAAGCCTGTCTTCGACAAGTAGGGGATGGAAAGCCGTGCTAAACAGGGAACTTAATATGGACAAAAAAAATCAGCTTGGAGGGGACGTGAGGTAAATGGAAAATAGCGGGGTCATTCGATTTTTCGAAAGGGGACTCTCCGGCCAGGAAATCTCTCACTAGGACGCTTTTAAACGAGCTTGCCACACAAGGGTTGCATCATACAACATGATACTATGATTGCCATTTTACTATGTGCTTCATAAATAACAATATCACACGGCAACATATAAGATAAACGCAATGCACGCGTCGCTATTAGAAAAAATATACTAATATAACTTTAGGTTAAAGATCGTAGAATTAACTCTATTTGATTTTGCAGCCAATCTAAAACCATGCAGTTCAGCGCTGACAGACGCACGGGTTCCAAGAGCTGACATAAAAAACCTTGATTTGCGTTGGAGAAAATGGGCCTATACATAAAGTTAATGGAAAGTACGTTTGTTTACTCACCCAGAGCACACGATTGAAGTCCACCACCAGCGATGATCTTCTGCAGACAGCTGGAAGTAGGTCAAGGCGACGGATATGCTGGCCGTGACACTAAGCAAAATCATGAATACAACCAAAAGTATCCCATACAATGTGTACTGTTCACGACCCCAGAGTGTAGAGAAGATGTAGTACAGTTCAACTGATATTGCACTGAAAGAGAAATTGCATTAACCAAATGACGTTCTCCTGTATCAAGGACATTTTTCGATCGACTAATTACACCTTGAAGTTTTTCACATTTAGGCGTTGTCTACAAAAAAAATCTATCTAGGTTCAGGGTTAATTAGCCCGGGTTAAGCCTAGCAGCGTCAACTAGCAGTTAACTAGCAAGTGAGTTGAACCTAGGCTATTTTAATTCATGCATACATAGGCTCAACAAAGGGAGAATTCAACAGTCGTAAGCAAGCATAACGGTAAACGAATTCTCAGCCAGGGAAGGTTGCGTTTACATTGCAAAAAGTTTTCCTTGTGTTAATTTGAATCTGGCTAACTAGTATGGTGTTGTCAGCTTGTTAGCCTCTACTTCGGATTAACTAAGGTGTATCTTGCACCTTGGTGGAACTGTTCGGAAGAAGCGCCATGTGAATGCCGAATTAGCAATTAGTGGTGCTTTATTTGCTGCTAGGAAGGGGGTGCCTCACTCGATAGAAGACTTCTACTTGTTCGTTACCCCCAGAAGATCCCAGATCTATCATGGATCTCTTTCTTCAAAAACGTAGCAAATCGTTCTTGCAACAATCTTGAGATACCCAGTTAAAAATTTCATTTCAAGACGTGTTACAAAACTCTTCAAGAAACATAAATCATTTACATTAAGAAAATTGAAAATAAATCCATTTACATTTTTGACTGAATAAATGTATCCAGACAGTACACGGGCACTAGTGAGATCAAAATATGCTGTTTTCAATTCAATTTTTACCAGAATCTTTATTGATGGAGAACGTGGATTTAGCACAATCATACAAAAATCAAGATTGAATGTAATTTTGATCCAAAGATTCGTCATAATTAAAGATTAGATTGATTTGGTGCTTCTAATTTTCAGCTTTTAAGTGTTTGAATGTTTGCATTACCTGAATGGCAGAAATCCTCCAACAATCATGTGCATAAATGTTCTACGATACCTGGCAAAGAATTGAGCAGGAAAGTCAAGATTTGAAAAGAAAGCGAGCGAGAAGTAGAACAAAAGGTTTATTTTCAGTGGCAGCTTTAACGTTGTTTATTTTAGATAAACGAATTCATTCATAAGAAAAGATTGACTTGATACCAACTAATTTTAAAGTCAAAATCCATTTGACGCAAAACGTCTCTGTGACTGACTTCTATTACAATGACACCAGAACTGGCAAAAACAAGGGCGGACACTTGGTCAAATATGGGGGGGGCAAGCCTGTTGTTTTAATAAGATGACGTCACATTTCCACATTGTTTTGGAACAAAAGACGATTGTTCTTCAAATAATAGGGGGGGCAACCGCCCCCCCATCCCCCCAGGTGTTCGCCACTGGGCAAAACCAAGCTACACCACAGCATGTTATCTACAAACCATATGTATATGGAATCACACCGATTTGAAAAATCTAATCTAGCTTTCAACTGCCAAAAAGAAATCTGGAAATTTTACAAAAGATCTTTGAAGACATTTTCACTTACCAAGGCTTGGATGGGATTTCACGTGGGATATTTTTCGTCCTGCACGGGGCCTCAAAACCAGAAGTCCAGTTTTTGCCAAAAATTCCCCCAAGAACAGTTAAGGGAAATCCAACTAAAACCAAACGGACAAAATCATAATTAAATCTTTGGAACTCGCTAAAAATATCTTATATTGAGACTTTTTGTGAATTCTTCAAAGGTACCAATAAAAGTGAGAGGAAATTTTAACCCAGCTTCTTAGGCCAAAATGAATCCTTACCTTACGTGACAATTTAGTTAACACATAGCCAAACAATTACAGCCAAATTATATTATTTTAACTACAAGGCATAGGCGTTAGGGTGACAAAATAGGGCTGCAAGTCTACTGTATTTAAAACAAATTTGTCCAAGCCGAGTGATCTTGTTGCCCCATTAGCTAATAATTCTGACCACTTGTTCACCTCAAGGGGAACTGAAGCATCTAGCAACAATTTAATCTAAAGACACCTCAATTTATAAACAACGTAACGGATTGGAATAGTTGATAAGCTCACTTAAATAGGGAAGGCTCTAATCAAGCTGAAACTAATCTAAACTAGCATTGTTATCAACGCACTTTGATGTTTGTGACCAGAGACTAAGAGAAGGAATTATTAGGAATAAGCTGTTCAGGACAATTTACATCTATTCTAGATGAAAACATTTTTCCTCTTCGTACTGCAATTTTCATTGATCTTACTTATACTATCTTCCCTGCCAAAGATTGGAGTCGACTTTTTACAAAAAGTATGCGATTTTGAATGCATCTAAACATCGATAAAAACTAACATGACAGTGATTTAAATGCAAGATGAAAGGACTTGCCTAATATCCAGATAAGCAAAAGAAGGACGATGGTTGTGAATGGCAGGGCTTGTGTGGATTGGTTGTACCAAGCTACCGAGTTGATCACACTCCAAATCAGGAAGAACGGAACTGAAAAATAGAGTCGAATTCGCATATTTCACATATTCTACTCACATATTCACATGTTCTACTCTACTATAATAATGATAAAATGATACAGAAGAATCCCGGGGCTTTGGGGCTTAATTGGCAAAGCTTTCTTTGCCAATTAATATAAGAACCACTTTGTAAAAGTAAAGAAGCCATTTCAGCCTGTTACTGATAATCACAAGCGGGTTTTTACTGTATGATATGGCTCAGTAAGGCTTAATTCTTGATATACATGAACAGCGGAAAGTTTTGCACCATTCTCAAAGCACATATTGCCCACCGCACCTCAGTATTACTAGACACTGGGTAATGAGCAAAGGGTATAAGAAAATTTATCATCAGGTGCGGATCGAAAGTAACATAATCAAACAAGAAAAAAGACCACACGTTTGATTGGTTATTTGCTTTTGACCAATCAGTGACCAATAATTCCTCTCGTGGTCAAAACACAGAATAGAGAAAAGCAAAGCACTAAATAAGCCTTTTCTCTATTCTGTAGTAAAAGTGTTTGAATATGGAAAGGAATTCTTCCTGTCTACCCAACTTTGGATTATTTGGTATGATATTGTAGACAGGTAGTCCTAAATGAAGGAAGGTCTTTCATACTCAAGGATCGCGTGTAATATAAAAATATTGGCAAAGTGACTCATGCCGTTCGAAAACGCACTACATGACCAAGTTTGACCAGATTCACTTTCCAAGGACATTTCACAAGCAAAAGTTGAAAAGTTTAATAAAGAATGAGGGATTTATTTTTGCTCATCTCATCTGCTGTCGTGTTAATAAAAACCTGTCTGCAGTTTTCTTCCATGTAACTAATCCACGATTAAACCTATTACCACGAAAGCGATGAATTTACATACCTGAAAACAGGGAAGCAGTTAGGACAAGATTCCACGCCCATTTGTCCCCCGCGATCTGCTTATAAAAACTGTTTGACACAAAGCCGGAGACAACTAGAAATTAAAGATGAATAAAGTGTCAGCCTGGAGAAAAGAAATAATCCTGAAAGCACTTGACAGCTGCCTTTTATTAAAACACCCCTTGCTTCACAATCGAGCTTAGGCACTATCAATTTATATTAAACTTTCGATAAGTGGAATTCAACAGAGGTTAACCTAAACGGATTAACGATGTTTTAAAAACATGAGCTGCCACGATGTAACATATAAAAAACATAGCATACATAACAAACAGTGCAAGCAAATAAAGAAAAATAACCAATAGGTACAAAGAGGCAAGAGAAGATGGGACAAAAATTGAGTCGTCGAAAACAAATCAAAATGAGTGAGATATTATTCATAGATGTATAGATAGTTTGAAATGCTTTTCTCTAGGATTATCACCATATCATAAAAAATAAATTTATGCCCAATAATCATACCTAATTTGATGAAAAATCAAATTATAAAATCTAGTAACTCTTTTCGATAGGGTCACGCAAAGCCCAGCCTATGTCTATACAAACTAACCCGGGTTCACCACAGGTTGAGTCAGCCCATCTTTAGTGGCGAGTTCGTCTTGGGTCTAGCCTGGTCAGTGGCCTGGACTAGTCTTGTTAAAATGCCTTTGAAACGAAAACTTGGGTTTTAGATTGGCCTTGATCATTGACAATGAGAAGGGTACATTTAAATCAATATACATGAAGTACTTACAGCAGGTTAGGGCGTATAACAACACAGCAGCAGTGTTCATCGATCCATGCCTTGAAAGTGACGTAATTTCTTATATATTCGAGAAGTTATCATGATGACGATAAAATATATAATAGAGCAAGTGTAAAGCCTAGCTGATTGAGTGTTCGTTACTCTATCTGTTGAAGAGAGAGTATTCTCGGTGGCAGGGGCGCGGTGGGAACTTTCGTAGGCCGGGAAAATCAAGTTTTTAGGGGCACACCATTTTGATGCTGATCGTTTCTCGTTGTCATCACGTATCTTATGTTGGAAATGAGTGTCGCAGAGGTAGCGTTGGGCCTTACTTCACTTGTTTTTTCTCACACATCTGATTTTACCATTGACAAAGGCTTAAAAAAAAGAAAAATCTAAGGGGCCCACATGAAAAGTTTTAGTGGGCCTACCGGGAAATTTCCCGAGTCCCGTAGGGCCACCACGCCCCTACTCGGTCCTGCAAACTCGCTGCGAACTCATGGAGTATCTTTTTATTCTGATTTGATCGATCGACTGCTTCAAGACAACTACACTAGCGGTGAAGCAGCCAATCTTTTGATCATTGCTTTTGACAGCGATCTCTTGCTTCAAAATGAAAACGGCGTTTCCCGTTGTTCCCCTCTAACAGCTTTTTCACCAAACACGAACCCTTGCCTTACAATCACAAAACCTCGCATTTAATATACCGCTTAATATTTCGCCGAATTCAGAAACAAATAAAAGAACATACTTTCAAGTGCCATAAATATAGAAGGTTGTAATCTAAATGGATTGCTTTTTCATACTTAAGTTGAAATGATAATTACCTGTGAACGTTGAACATTCCAAAAAGAGCCATGGTGATAATTCCAAGCCCCAGTGTAAGAAATTGACTACCATTTCCTACAAAACAGATAAAAAATAAAATGATTAAAATTGGTCTCATACATCAATGGGGAACTAGGACTGCTAGATTTTGCAATGTCTTATTTTGTTAACATATTTGTTAACATCCCAATATAAATTATCTTCTCTATGTTGGCTTCAATTTAATTCGTTTAGAGGACATATTGCTATAGCCTCCTTTTGATCTAGAAGGTTGATCTTTTGATAATGGCGGATAAGCAACAAGGCGTTTAGTTCTCTAATCCAACAAATGAATTTTGATTTAGTAGAAAGCAGCCTAGCCACTAAGTTCGTCTTCAAACAATCATTATAAAGCCAGAAAAAAAATTGCCTAGAAGTGATCCGAAATTAGTTTTAATTCATCCTAACTCAACTCAGTTTCTTGAAACGTGACTGCTACTATCAACAGAACATTTTGGAAACAATTAACATTCTAAATAATGGGCATTACACCCTTGATTTTTAGCTTTGTCGCAATTTAGAGTGATGGAAGAGATATGAGCAAAGGGAATTTTTATGAGCCAACATCATATGCTAAGTCACATGACCACTCTCGTAGCTGAGCCAATCACTGCCTAGCCTGGTTTGCTTGCTTCTGTATGAGTGATTATTCTTTTGCCTCTCTTTCAGCCATCGACCTCTTAAACAATTTTACAAGAATTAAACCATAAAACATCGCACCCTTTCCTAACGAGAGATATATGCTTATAGAAAATTACATACTACAGTTCCTAAATGGTACAAATTTCATGTTATATATTGATGGGGAGTTGCTGTTGTTAATTATCAAAATAGGAGACTGGATTCCTATATTCAATTTGTCGAAATGAAATTGAAAGAAAAGCAAATCGACAAGAGAACCTCCGATCCTTACATGTCGTCAAAATCATTATTGGAAGGCACATATACTGAAAGAGGCTGCAGTAAAAAACAGCACAGAAACGAAATGAATTAATTTCCGTACCTAAAACTGAACAAAGTAAACTTCGATGTTTCGGAAACCTGAAAACATCAGCATTTATCATCTTCCATCCACAGTCGTCTTGCTCTGAAAAAAGGAATGGAGCTTTGCATAGGTACCTTGTGATAAACGGGACAAAGGCAGCTGCTGGATTTATAGCTTATATAGCTTATCTTCTGTATAAGTGGAAGTGGCTTCTGGCATATCTCTTTCATTATGTTAATGATTGTTTGATGTTAGTGCTGTGCCTTTTGAGGAGTGTATGGCTTGCAGTGGATCATTTGATCACGTTGGGTCAACTAAAAACACATTCTTCAATGTTTCTTCACAACTGTGCGTACTTCAATGCTTGCTTAACGAGCGACGATAACTGGTTCTTACTTCTGTTACCTTGTACGTAAACCAAGTCATAAATGAAGATAACTGTAACAAATTATGATGGTTTCTTGGCATCTTTATCAACTTACCATTGTAAACTACCAAATACCTTACCAACTTCTGCCACAAACAAACTAACGATAGCTAAGCAAGAAGGGTTCTAAGCAAAATCAATCCATAGGACACAACGGTAAAGGTAGAGTTTTCATGCGAAATTATTCAGAAAAATACAAAGAAGAATCCATCAGAAAAAAACCAAAACACAGTGGGTACAGATTTATACTCTTATGAATAAGATTTCCAAACACGCAACATAACAAACTCCAATCCCGAACTTGATTTGTAATGTAGGGTTGATACCAAACCAAAATACATCTTGGAAACAACACTTCACAACATAAACATTAAATCTACAAACCTTGCTCTCCTACTTCTTCTTCTACGACATTATATCTTGAGAAGTCATTCTTCAAAACCCTCATCTGAAATCGATACAAATGGTTTAAAAATTTCATATAAGGGAAGACCCAGACATTGAACCCAGACATTGAAGAAGTGCTCATGGTAATTTCACTTGTGTGCCTCTTGGAATCCTCAAAGATTACAGAAGAATAAAAGATAAAATTTTTGCAAAGTAGGATAGTAATGGGTGTGATCCATCTTAAAAAAGATTTGATACCTGTGATTTTGCAGTAATTAAATACTTTTTGCTACGTATCTTACTTCCCTTTGCCTTGTTAATTGTATTTTAGCTACTTAAAACACTATTCATATGTAAATTTAATTGTCATTAGTTCTGTAAAACATGTTTTAGTCAATTTAGTCATTAACGCTCGCTCCCTGGGGTATCATCCTTGTAGAGTGGTTAAAGTAATGTAAGTCGGTATCTCGTCTGTGCAAGATTTTACTGAGTATATAAAAAAGTTCTAATTAAAAGAAAGAGTGAAATATATCTTTGTTTAGAGACTACGGTCTGTTATCATCACCCTTGTCTTGTTAAATCATCATCCTTAAGCAAAATTCCGAGGCCCTTGTCTTGTTAAAAGCACAATGTAAATCAACCATTGTAAATATACTGAATAGAGTCCAACAGAATCGAGGAAATAACTGCAGACATTTTGCCCTAAAAAAACTGCTACATATGTGCCACTGTTTTATTAAAATAAATATTTTTCCAATGAGGTAGGTGATTGAAAGCAGGAGTGAATTAGACTGTTCTGTTCAAGGGGTTAGAGTATTCATAACGTTTTTTAGGCGTTAAGTTTACACCAAAATCCAGATGACTTCCGTTTAGGAGCAGGATGACACCTCTGTAAGTTACTTTCAAGAACATAAACCTGAATACAGCTGATTCTGTTACTAAAAAATAATATCTTTTTACTTTTTACTCTTCTTCTGCTTTATAGTTTGTTTCATAAATGTCCGTCTTTTTGCTTAGCAAGAGAAGACCCTTTAAACTTGTTCTTTTTTAGGAGTGCTTCTAGTAAAAACAGCACTTTCCTTTTTAAAATGTTCTTAGGGAATTGTCTAAACCTAGATATCTTTCATATATCAACTCAACTTTTAAGTAGTTACGAAGTAACATTTCGTCTTGCTTTGCATTTCCAGAAAGGTAGTGAGTGATACATTTGCCTTTGAAAATAAGGTGTAATTACCAATATTATCGAGACGAAGCCAATCAGAAGAAAAACGAGTACTGCTGAGTTTATGATTGACAACCAATGAATCTAAAGTAGAAAAAGTAAATCAATCAGGAAGATCAGAGAGTCTTCTCTAGTTTGAATGCTCTTCTGAAACAAACTCTATAAGGATCAATAAACGCTAAATAACTATAAGGATCTTTAAGGAACATTTAAATTGCAAGTAGAAATAGCCGATCAATGATTAATGATAATTGACTCATGACAAAATAAATCCTGATCGATGATTGTTAATCACTTATCAATGATTGATGATCGCTTATCAATGACAAATGTTAGCTCATCAGTGATCAAGAAAAATAATCGCTGATCGACGATGGCTGATCACTTATCAATGATTCATGATCGCTGATCAATGACAAATGTTAGCTCATTAGTGATCAAGAAAAATAATCGCTGATCGATGATAGTTGGTCATAGAGGACCAATTATTGCTGATCGCTGTCTAAGGACTATGGTCAACGATTGCTGGCTAAGCACTGATGACGCTGAAAAATCATATCACAAGTAATCATAGAAACCTCATTCTTATATTACAACGAACACGAAAGTACTGGTAGATCTTAACTTAACTTAAGTAGGATGAAGAGGGGTTGATGCCCAGGGGACATGAGTTCTAAGAATATAAACACCGAGATAGTAACAACCAAATACGAAAAAATGAAATTCAACTGTTGACTTTTACCAAAAACAACAATTAAATGCTTACTTCGAGGCTCTTTGGGAAAAATCCACTGGCCTTGCTTCTGGTAAGCCTCTCTGAATATGGAACGCTAAAGCGAACAGGAAAACAACGCAATGATACCCTCATAATCGCATATTGATTTACCCTTACAGACAAAAATGGAAAATATAATGACGTTTCTTAACTTCAAATCAACTTCAAGTCAATTTAAATCAAAATCTAACTACAAGCCTAGAATTTTTGTATAAAGACACTGCGTACCGTATTTCCTAAATTAACGCTCCCCCCGTCAGGCATCCTTTTGGAAGAAGCTCAACAAGGGGAAATAACTAAAAGTAAGGGAGTGGCTTTGGACGAAAGAACATTGAATGAATGATCAAAATGATTCTAAGTTTGAATTACGAAACTATTCTTATTAGGTATTTGGGTTTGCGGATTTGTTGGACGAGAGAAAATTAAAACACAATTTTTTAGAATTTTGCTTTGTAAGGAGATACCAACAGAACATGAACAAAAAAATTGATGTAATAATTACTTCGTTTCTGTCCATGAAACACTGTAGGTGTAAGATAAGTCCAGTGGCAATCCTTGTGGGTCTGCCAAGTCCACTGGCTGGTGGCCGTATGTGCTGACATTGGCAGATATCACCTGAAACCAAAATCCAACCTTGCAATTAATTAAACAAATCAACAAGATTAATGTCTGCCTTTGTTGATTCTACTCAGCCTCCATGGATGCCAATTGTGTGGGGAATACAGAGCTGGAGCACTCCTCGTGGTTCAATAAAGAGGGTGACAACACATATCCAGTAAGTTTCTCTATTTAAGGAATTGAAAGCAAATATAGTTGCCTTTAGCAGTCAAGATTTTCTATCAAAAATGCATTTACTCCTCAACTGTTCAACTTGCAATAAAATGTTAGAGCACCTTGCAATTCTATGAGTCCCTTTTTACAACTACATTTTATTGTTGAATTTTGCAACGCATCTAGGAGAATATTAAGTCAGAATCTTTGCTAGAACCCAAAACTATGTTTTATGGCACGCTAATAAAAAATTATTATCAAGCAATCATCCAGATATTAAGTGACTTTCACACCCACATTTTGTATTCTCTATGCCAAATACAGGGAATTAGCGATAATAAAAAGGGGCAACAATGTGAAGGCTTCTGAGACAGATAAGCGCATGATCAAACTGAGCAGATGGAGGGACATTGTAACAAATGTCCTGTGGAACCCAGCAAAACTTCTACAAATCAGTATATGAAGATGTGCTAGAGCTATCGTTGAAGAAATATTCTACAGCATGGTTATAAAATTATCGTATTTAGAAATTACTGATGAAAACATTTATCCTTCGTTTACAGCAAGTCTCTGAACTGCAAGTCATGCATTGAGTCTGAGCTATCTTGTTGCCTTATGCAAAAAATCTAGTTTACTGTTTAGGATCAAAACAACTTGATACATTTGAATTTTACGCTGGCAGTGTGTTAAAATTTGCTTAACTTGTACGTAAACCAAAATATTTAAACCATTGCAAAGCTTTTCAGCTGATAGTAAGGGAGTAACTAAAACCGTGCAAAAAGCTGTTCAAACATTGCCAATGTTCGAAATTAGCATACCTGATCATTGTTGTACTCAAAGTTGAAGTTCAAGTGGTTCCAAAGGAAAACTTTATGCTTGTGAGGCAAAAAGCCACTTTCTTCCAGGTGGCCAATGAAGCCTCTAACAGGTAATTCATCTAACAGAAAATAAAAGGGTATGATGCTAAAATTGCATGAAGATATTGCCAGGTATTCCCAGGGGGCAGACAGGCATTACTTTCCTTGGAGTAAAGCTACTGAGATCAAAGGAGGTTGTTTGGTGAGATTAATCAACTTTAGAATACAACATAGAGCCTCTATATACAGGTGGAAGGAGGGTTTGGATTCAGATTCCAGTAGCTCTTGCCAGTTCACTACTGTGACATTTCAAACTATCCATACCTCTGTTACAGAGTTCCTAAGTGGGAAGGAGGGTTTGGATTCAGATTCCAGTAGCTCTTGCCAGTTCACTACTGTGACATTTCAAACTATCCATACCTCTGTTACAGAGTTCCTAAGTGGTGAAATCACAAAAACATATTTTTTGAGAGTTTTTGGACTTGAATCCCATAAACTTAAAGAGCATCAGGAAAAACCTCTAAATCTGCAAAAAGAGTTGAATTTGTTACAATATGACCACCAAAGTGCATGCTCCTTTTGGCAACACAAAAAACCCCTGTAATTTGGCCTCTCTTCATAACTTTATCAACAGTGCAAAAACAACAGTAACCCATTGACAAACTTCAAATCTTTCATTGGCCATATCTCACCTAATTTTTGACATATCTGACTAATTTTACATATTAAGAAGTATGGTATTGTTTTATGCAACGCGGTTGAAATTCAAAAACTCTGAAAATATATTGTTTATGATTTTATACTCACGAACTCTATTACATCACAAACATTTTTTACTTGATGGGGTTTTGCAAGCATAGATTCATTTCAATTTTGCATTAACAGTGAACCATTTCAAATATAAGCTTAGATTGAGGAGAATTCAAAAGTTTTTTATTCAAGATTTTAGGAGGAAGACCTTTTATTTCTGAATCCCATAAGCTAAAGGTCCTAACACATACTGTTATCTAATGGAGAGACTTGTAATATGCAGTTTTTGAAAAGATATGAGTAAAGGGTGGGAATTAATACACAGCAAGCAAGAAAAAAGCTGTCTACATCATTAGATTCTTTAGCTTGTATTATTTTAATCTTGCTTTAGGTAGCCACATTCTACTATTTGTTAATTGAATAATAATATAAAAATAAGCATACCTATAATGAACTCGTAGTAATAAAGCTCTTCAATAGCATGCTTCAATTGCTCTATGTCCTTTTGTTTCAACTGAACTTTACACAGTAATTTATCATTATAATTTTCTGTAAGAGAAGAAATGATAGGTGTTATTAAAATGCTATAAATGCTAAACTTTCACTATACTTGACTTTAGGTTGTATAAGTTCTTTAATTGTGTAACATACAGATAATAATAATCAATCTGTTTCACAAAAACAATTCTTCTCTCTCTGAAAAACAATGTTCTTTATTTATTGATTCATCAAACCTACCTTTTCTTATTTCATTTGATTGGAAAAATGCTTTGTTAGCAACTGAAAATCTTACAAAGTCTTCAAAATATTTTTTTCTAGAATGAAACTATGCAAATGGCTTTAAAATGAAAACCATTTTCTCATTTTTCACTGGTCTGTCACTTTGATTCATGATTTGATTCGATTTTGAAATAGAACTGAAGTGGCTATTTGTTCAGTTCTTTTCTAAATAATGGCAATCATCTAGGATTCTAATGAGAATAATAGAAAATATTATTCTGTGAAATTGCTTCAACATAAAACAATTATGTTATTGGTACTTAATAGGTTGTCAGTTTTATCCCAAATCTAGATAAAAAGAGGATCAAGGGCACAATATTATTGGCTGTTTCCTAGCAAATTTGCCGCAATAGATTGCAAGTTTCTGCTTATTTTCACAAATGCATATTGTGTTAATTTTTTCTATTGGTTAAAAGTTTAAACAAATAACTAACATGAATTAGTTCTGTCATGGACAAGCCTTTATAACCATAGAGATATTAATCAAATGCATGAAACCTTAGCAAGCCAAAATAAGAGATAAATTTCACAGTAAGCTGAGCTACCTTTGAATTTCAAGTCATACAGAGCAACTGCCATTCGATCTCCATCTAGCACTTCACCAAGAGTCAAGCTTTTGTGCTCCACCTTAACAAACAAATTTCTTATTAACAGTAAGAGCTAAAACCAAAGCTAAAGAATATGTGCTCTTGAAGGAATTTGACACTGTCTTAGGACTTTTGGGATATGGTCAAAAGGCTTTCAGACAATTATTTCTAATGCCCTAGAACTATCCCATGGCATTTGATCTTAAAAAAATCAAAATTAAAACTTCTGACATTATAAATCTTCTTTATAACATATCTAAGATCTAGATCTTAAAATATAATAAAATATCAAAATGTGGTCAAATGAGCACATATCATGTTATGTCTTTTGTTGTATTGTTCACAGTAATCATCTCACAAACACAGCCATTGAATATATAGTCTAATAGAATTAAGGTCACACTCCCATATACAAAGAAAGAATGTGTTCCTACCAATTGAGATACGCTACTCAGGGGCCAGTGGACAGAATAAAACAACATGCACCTGCAGAATTAAGCAAAAACTGT
The DNA here is from genome assembly GCF_013076305.1 of Rhopilema esculentum. Next base: position 8,404,010 of record NW_027019640.1, read on the forward strand.
TCCAGGAATCAAACAGCTGTACATTCATATTAATTTTATCAATGTTTATACTCTGAAAAGTGTTTAAAATAATAATATAAACATAAAATCATTTTTTTCAATAAAAAAAGTTTTCAATCAAAATTTGATATATAATAAACATAATATAGATGACTGATGAATCCTTGCAATTAAATGAAAAATGACATGATACTGCAACTTTTTTTAAAAAGATTTAGCATGACAGGTTGTCACCATTCTCAACAATGAAGAAATGATATTGAAAATGAAAAACCAAATGACAAATCATTATGGATGGACAAATTTTTTTGCTAGGAATTACTGCTAGGCACACTGTTGCTATCCACATTTGTCCTTTGTGAGTTGAATTTAAATGAACAGTGAAATTAAGCCAGTGTTACACATTGTTTTGGTTTGGTAGAGCAATATCATTGTTTTGATAAACAAAATACTATTGTCTTGGAAAACCAACTAACAGCATAGCAGTGTTCCTCTGATGTTATGTAAATTCAACACTGTGATTAGAGCTACCAAGACCTACCTTATCTGGTCTGCATACAGGCAGTGAATAGTAGTGATATGTCTCTTGTGGATTAAAGTAGGGACCAACTTTGTTCACATAAATTGGAACCTGCAAAAAAGCAAGAAGCCTTTTTAACTTGTTTAAGAGATCGTGAGTTTTTAAAAGTGTTATCAGAAGTTTAAACGTAACCAACTCACAGACTAAGTATTTCCAAAATTTTCAGTTAAGTTCGCCAAGTCAGTTGGTCTTTAAACATATCTAGAATAATTAGGCGTAGTTAAAAATAATAGAACAGAGAGCATGCCACTCTGAAAACTTCTATAAACATGTATTCACCAGTAAAAAAAATGCCCTTATAAGCTTCAAATAAAACTTTTACAAAAATTAAGACACAATGAGGAATATCTAGAGTATTTCATCTACTATCTAGGAGAGGAAACATTTACAGTCAATATTTTTCCTTTATGGGCTGTTCGCACTTATTCGCGTTCAACTCCAGTATACAGATAATTTTAAGTTCGGTTTAGATTCCCTACCTTTTCATTTTCTTTATAACTGGCAGCTTCAGCAGATAAGATGGCGAACGTGACAGCAACTAAAGAATAAATCATGTCCATATCGCTCCAGCTATGGACCCTTTGATTTTGAAAAATTAGGCCCGCTACTGTTTCTGCACCTTGAAAAGGCTAGCCTCGTTTAAACTTCGTAGGTAGCAATCTTTTGACGTGGCTTCAAAAGAAATTCGACGTATTCACGCAAATATAAGTTTTGGTTCAAAATAAACAAGAAAGTACACAAATGTGTATTATTATAAGCTACAAAAGCAATTCAGCACTTTTACACTTTATGAAAAAGTTTAAATTGGCCTGAACTTGTATCAAACTGCCAGAGAATTTCATGACTGTAACATCAAGTAGCGGAATTAATTGTAAGGGAGCATACCAATGACAACGGATGACAGCAGTAGTTACAACACAAATAGTGCCACATCACAAGGCAGACGTCCAGGTCTTGTGCTGTAGATGAAAATTGTAGCTTTTGTCTTCTTAAGGGTTTCATTAAAGGTAAGGGATCGATTTCCATAATCTTGAGCAGGATGGCTTTTTGTTGTTGGTGTAACTGTTTTAGCAATTGTATCAATTTTGATTCTTTAAAGTTGTATCAAGGAAGTTTAGCCATGCTATTCCATGCTTCTGTGTGGGTGCATGCAACCAAACAATTAATGACTTTCAAATACCAGGGTAGGTGTGAGCTTCTTGCCCACAAGTAACAGAAAAGTTTTCTGCCTAGGCCAGCAATGTATAATAAACCAATAACGCTAAAATTTCTCAATCATCCTTACTTTATTTATTAATGGAAATGTTACATAAAAAATTTCAGGCTCTTATCTTAGCTGGTCCTTTTCTTGAATAGTTTTTGGAGAGAGTCTCTCCTTTCCAGAAATTCCCTACAAAAAAACTCCTTTGATTTTTGAATATATGTCAAGTCTTTCTTGTTGTGCTATTGTTTTTAATGAACATATTAGATATGTTAGTATATTTTGAATTGAATGAACTTAACATTAACTACCTGTGATTCAAGGGATGAAAATTTCATTTCAGGGACACAATGGGGCTGATAGACAGTGCAAAGAAGAACTGGTTCATGATTGGGTTAGGATTGGTTATATTAATGGCAAAGATTGCCCCCTGGATTGGGAAAAAGGGTGGACTACTTTATCCTGAAATCACAGTTAAATACATTGCTGTTTCTGTCATATTTTTCAATGGCGGTGTTTCCTTGAAAACAGAAGATCTCAAAGCAGCTTTCCTTAACGTAAAAGTCCACATATTTGTTCAGTGTTTTACCTTCTGCTTCATCCCAACTTTTATATATTTCTTGGTGAATTTGTTGATGCAAACAAGTATGAATACTTGGCTATTGAAAGGAATTCTAATTGTTGGCTGTATGCCGCCTCCAGTTTCATCAGCAGTTATTATCACAAAGGCGATTGGCGGCAATGAAGCTGCTGCCATTTTTAATTCAGCACTTGGAAGTTTTTTGGGAATCTTTATCACACCCTTTCTTCTTTTCATGGTTGTTGGTGTCTCATCAGATGTACCAGTTGGAAAAATTGTCTCCACTCTTACAATCACTGTGGTCTTTCCACTGATTGTCGGACAAGTGACAAGGATGTACATCAAAGACTGGATGCAAAAAACAAACCTCCATTTGGTACTATTGGAAGCTGCATGTTACTTCTTATAATCTATACAACATTTTGTGATACCTTTAGCTCAGATATGGGTACATTGGGGCTTTCCCAAATAGCTGCAACAGGCACTATTGTTTTACTTATCCAAATATTTTTCATCAGTCTCATATTTTTTACTTCAACAAAATTCAAGCTTGGCTATTCACCTGGGGATGTTGTGGCTTTGATGTTTTGTGCAACACATAAATCACTGACACTGGGGATGCCAATGCTTAAAATAATTTATGCTGGCTATGAATATCTACCACTTATCTCAATTCCATTGCTGTTCTACCACCCAACACAAATCCTTCTTGGTGGATTTCTTGTTCAATTTGTAAAGAAGTGGATGGAGTCTTTCAACATAAAAGACCATGAAAATGGACTTGTGGGACAGGCCTGAATAGGAATTGCAATATAGATATTCCTTCCAGAAAAACCATCTTGTTATTCTAAAAACTTCATGAATTGTGTTTGAGCTGCACCAAACAGCAACTACCTTTGAAATTTTACCATATTTACTCTTTAGAAACTAAAAATGTGTTTTATTGACAGGTTATCAACTTAGTTAGAAAAGATAGATAAAAAGTACCATTTACTTAATGCAGAAGGAGAAGTTCTGACTCCTTATGTGTTTAATGCTTAAAACTCTTCCTAATATAGAAAAAAAGATACTTATGAATTTATTTATACTATGTCACTTCAATTATTGTCCATTGGTATGGATGCTATGTGGTAAAGGAAGTCAGGATAAGCTAGAGAAAATTAACGAGAGGGCAATAAGACTAGCCTATTTGGACTATTCCTATTCTTACAAAGATTTACTTGCTAACTCAAAAGAAACTACCATACATGTCCAATCAGTTAGAATTTTAGCGCTCTAAGTTTATAAAACATATAACAACCTTAATCCCGTTTTCATAAAAGACTATTTTGTACCCAAAACAACAGGTCATAACCTTTGACTCAAAAACCTCCTTGACATTCCAAAAGCCAGAACTACCAATAATGGTATCAGATCATTACGTTTTCAAGGGCCTAAAATCTGGAATTCACTCCCGGAATCAATAAAGACAGCACAAAATACTAGACAATTAAAGAACTTGATCAAAATTTGGTTCCTTGAAAACAAGTGCGCATGCTCATTTTGCAGTAAATGAACTGTCTTATGCAATCCTTGAAATTGCTTCATGTTAGTCTTAATTAGTGTATATTCACTATTGTAGAAACTAACATTAAATAATCTACAATACAATACAATACAATACAATACAATACAATACAATACAATACAATACAATACAATACAACATAGAGATGCAAATCAGGATTGATTTTGATAAGGTGCCATTAACATTTTATCAGAATTATTTTCATCAATATAAACATTAAAAACAACTTCTCAATGATTGCATATAGTTTCATAGGCTTTTTAAGCCTGAAAAATTGACAATTTTTTCTAAATATAAAATTGAAGAAAGATTTTAGATAAAAAATTAATCCATGTGATAGAGATAGATATTACTAGATATAAACATATAATCATTCAAAAGGACAACAAAAATATATCATATGACATTAATTCAATATAGAAAATTTACTTTGGTAAATCAATTATAAACATAAAACTAATATAAAATTCGCTCAGTTCAAAATATGTATGCAGGTATCATATATTTCATTTCAGGCCTCTGTCAGTATTACTCTGTTTTAATGTAATTTGACACCTCAATGAGGTTTCCGTCATAATCTCTAAAATAAACTGAATTTATTTGACCTAATGCACCAGTTCTTGTCACAGGCCCCTCTTCTACCGGGATGTTCCATGTCTTTAGATGTCGTATGACACTTTCCAAATCATCTTCTGCTACCAAGCAAATGTCGATGCTACCCGGAGTGGGGATCCTTGCTTTAGGCAGAAATTCGTTCCCATATTCGTGCAGATTAATCTTTTGATCTCCAAACTTAAGTGCTTTTCTTCCTTTGCCAAAAACAACAAGTTCCATTCCTAGTACATTGGTATAAAACTCGGCAGTTTTGTTTATATCACGCACTGTCAAGACCAAATGGTCAATTCCTTTAATCCTGATTTGCGAACATCCTCTGTTTTGGCTAACAGAGGCTATAAACGTTTTGAAAACTTGCGAATTTGGGCAATAAGTAGCCCGTCGGAGATGCCAAAACGTTTGTAAAAGTTTCATAGTGAATGTACGGTACAGAATTCCCTTTGCACGCAACCGTGGAAAACAAAACATCACCATGCACCCTCTCTTTGATTTTGATTTTTGAGCGCTACCTCGTATTCGGGTCCAAGATAAAAGCATCGTAAACACTAGATGGTACAAGAAATTTGTACCACTAACAATTTTCCGTAAAATAGAGGAATATAAACTATGTCTGTGGTGCTTGTTGTGCAAATAAGATAAAAATACATGTTGCAAACTTGTGATATTCTGGGATTTGTGGAAAAATCGAGCTTGAAGCAATGATATGATGTAAGAAAATTTATCTTGCTAACAAAGCTACCTACATACGAAGAAATTCGCTCTTACTGCAGAATAGGTCTAACAATAATTGAGCTCCAAGTTTCTGGTAATATTTCTTTTTGGAAGCATTTAGAGTAGAGGCACCGAAATGAGCAAACAATAGAAAAAATGAAATCCTTTCTTGTGATATCAGAAATATCTTTGCAACAAATTATCGTTTATAAAGTCTTCTGTTTTATAGACTTTCGAGTATCCCAATAAATTTGAAAAATATCAAGCGTAAAAATTTTGGAGGCCTTGAAACGCCAACAGGGAGTGTTCTAAAATTAAAAATAACTTACAAGGAATGTCAAAAATTGTTTTAATAGAATAATAGAAACAGTTATAGAGCAATTTCATCAGATGCCGGCTGCTTAAAGATTGCAGCTTTCGCTGAATGCAGAAATGTTACCATCGAAAATCGCAAAGCAATAGGTTTGAATCGTTAAAAAAGCTACATTTCGCAACTTCGCAAAAACAAGGCTAGAAAAATCATAACAATCTTAATGTTCAAACAACCTATGAAAAAATCTTGATAGCTTTGATAACAAAAATTGATCATCGTTTTTTTCTTTTCCCCGTGTTATTCTACAGTTAAAAAGACAGCTAGGTTTCCTAAGTGTCGCAATTCAATGTCATTGAAATTTTCGTTATTGGTTCAGCAAACGTTATTTGAATTTCAGTACTTTGGAATAGTTCTTTTGTGTACAAATTTATTTGTCATGCACTTTCATATGCATCTTGAAATATTTGTGTTTGTTTTCCTACCTCTAAATATTTTCAAGGTTGTGTGAGTTTTTGAGATCAAAGAAATAGAGTTCTAAAGTGTGACGTCATCAAAAACCTTTTTTTAGAATTTTTACCACATAGCGTAAAAAAACACCATGAAATACTTTCAAATTCGCAAAATTGGCCAAATATGTCTAAAATTGGTTGACATAAGGCTAATGAAAGATTTGAAGTTTGTTAACAAATCACTGTTATTTTGGCTCTGTTTATAAAGTTATGAACAGAGGCCAAAATACAGAGGTTTGATGGGGAGAGAACCAATAAACATGTGGCCACATCTCTGCCATTTCGTAATACACTTGCCTGATTTTGCAAACTTAGAGGTATTTCATGATGCTCTTTCAGGTTATGGAATCCAAATTAAAAAATTATAAAAAAGATTCTTTTGACGTCATCACTATAGAACTCTAATTGGGATCACGACGTCGAAATGCACATGTACAGCGGCTTCATGCGCAAATGTTTAGTGCGCCTCCTTGTATCGTAACAATAAAATGGAGGTCAGACGGAGAGGTAAATACGGTGTGTCAAGACGTTGTTTCTGGACAGTGCTGCCTAAAAGATGACTAGCTTTAGGAAGACATAGATTTATGATTAAGTTGAAGGCATATTCCCATAATATGACATTTAGATCATGGCAATACCTCCAAGATGGCTAAATTGTCCAAGGAAAAGTAGTGTTATCGCTGGTATGTATCTTTAGCTGTGTGTGCTCATTACAAAAGCAGTAAGCATCGCAGGGGAATGCATAGGGTGGACAGGGAGTTGTGGGGGGGGGGGCGTTGGAGGAGTCACACAACTGCTTTAGATTTTCTTGAAAAGGAAATCTTAAAGATATTATTACTTTAATTGGTATATGGAATTAATTTCTTTACTTTCGGTCGATATATTTTCAACTTATTTATATAGGCTTATTCTCTGAAAAAATTGGTTGGTTAAGATAATCAAATCAAGAAAAAAGGCAGCATTTAAAAAGTAGCTCACTGGTTCTTATACCTGTGAATAAATGAAAAAATAAGTCTTATACCAAAGGGCACAATGGTCTAAATGAACCAATCCAAAGCGTAATAGATGTAGAAATTTACGTAGGTCTTTGAATGATATTTGATATATTATTGGCCTAGTGAGAAGATATATACACTAGGTTATCAAAAGTATTGCACCACCTTGTTCAGAATAGTGGCACTTTTTATCAACTTTTAAGACGTTTGAATGCATGAATTGGGTGAAATAGGCGTATTTTGTAGCAAATTTCTGCAGGAAAAGTTTGCAAATTTTGCTGATGCCATAGAAAACTTAGTTAGAAATGTATAAATTACGCAAAAACACTTTTGTTTGTGAAAATGTAGACCATGCCTAAGGGAGAAAAATTGTCAAGTGAGAGGCAAGTCTTTATTAAAATATTTTCGGGGAAGTGGTGTTTAATTTTTTAAAAAATGATGACCAAGTTAGATGCAGCCACACAACAGCTACAAGAAATCAAAAAAGATTTCTAAAGAATGTTACAGTAGTAAAGAAACCAAGAAGTGGGCAGCCAAAAAAACTAATGTTAGAGGGGAGAGAATTGGTTTTATTTCACTGCGTTTACACCTAGGGGCAGTAAAAGAAATGAAACTCGACACTGAGCAAGGTTTTGCAGCTCAAAATCCGTCCAAAGAAAATAAAGTGTTTTGCACAAGTACAAAAAAGTTACCTGAGTAAATGGAAGTCAACAGGAAGATCTATTTCCAAACAAATAGAATCAAAGCTTTGGCAGTCCAGTTTTTAACATCACAAGTTTGACTTCAAATGAAAAACTTTACAAACTATGATCCAAATGGTCGTCAAATAATCAGAGAATCATTAATTGTAAGAATCCTTCAGGCCTAATAAGAAATCCCACGAAATACGCTGCCCAACGTATGCATCTATTTCAATGAGGCTTACTGTGTTTTCAAAAGTTTGCAGCTTTGACAAAATATTGAAATTTAAGACTGTTAAAGTGGTTTGCTACTATTATTTTCAAACAAATGCTCTAAATTGATTGAAGTTTTGATTGGTGGTTGTTTTGCTCTCAACCAATTGCCATTTGCCACCTAAAATTAATTTGTGACAATTAATTTGCATAACAATAGCTTTCAATCTTTCACATGCCATTTCTCCTCCTTTGAGATGGTGCAATACTTTTGATAGGGGAATGTGAATTTTACCTCACTATGCAGTGATGCAACACACAAAAAGCATATCATCTTTTTGTGCAAGAGCCCCCCTTGTTATTTTGATAGCACTACACCACCGCTTAGGATTCAAGATGTTGGTAGGATCCTGGTCAGAATGTAACAGGATCCTCTTTAAGATTCTACAGGATCCTATCGTTATATTCAAGATCCTGGCAGGATCCATGTCACAATCAAATAGGATCTTGGAATCATTATGTGTAAGATCCTAATCTAGTTCTTGTAAGATCCTGCAATGTCACTATGGATCCTAGCAAGATCCTATTCAAGATCCTGTTTTAGAATTCTGTAAGATTTATGGTAGGATCCTGTTCAAGATCTTCAGTTGTTTATCTCCTACAGGATCCTTATGTAAGATCTTGTATAGGATCCTATACATTTAGGATTCAAGATGCTGGAAGGATCCTGGTCAGAAAGTAACAGGATCCTGTTTGACTTTGTACAGGATCCTATCTTTATATTCAAGATCCTGACAGGATCCATGTCACAATCCAATAGGATCTTGGAATTGTTATGTGTAAGATCCTAATCAAGTTCTTGTAAGATCCTACAATGTCATTCTGGATCCTAGCAAGATCCCATTCAAGATCCTGTTGTAAAATCCTGTAGGATTTTTGGTAGGATCCTGTGTAAGATCTTAAGTTGTGTTTGTCTTACAGGATCCTTATGTAGGATCTTGCATCAGATCCTATGCTCACAGGATCTTGCAGGATTTTTGGTAGGATCTTGTCCAGGATCCTAAAAATCTAGGATCCTCCTAGGATCCCACAGGATCCTGTAGGATCCTGCAAGATTTTTCACCGGGGTTAATAGGTATATCAAAAATTATATCCTGAATAATAAGAATATCTGAGAATATTATTCAATCTAGTCCAATAATCACTGTTTGATATAGACTTTGCTTTTGTTTCCACCTACATGTTTAACAAACAAAAGCCCTCTGATAAATTGATTGGTGCCCAAGACTCAAGACTATGGATAAAGGATGAAGGTTATAATACCAAGTATTCACTTAATTAATGAAGAGGGGGGCTTTAGCAGTTACCAATAGTAAATAGGTGGGAAGAATTGTTGCATGGAAACTCAAACACCTTGAATCTATAATGAAGGGTTATTTTTAAGATCCTATAGATTTGGTTTTGATAAATTTTTGGAAGCTCATTTAATGGCTGGTTCATTATTTTATTTTTTTCCTGTTAAGGATGTTAATTAACGTTTTAAGGCCATCTTAATTTTGTGTTTATGCAACCCTTTTATAGACAAGTTCATTGCATTCAAGACATTCCTGGATGACAGATATAATTCCAAAATACCTGATGAGAACATATTTCAATTTTCGATGCTAAATGCTTACCTAAAGGCCAGCAAGGTAAGATGTCCTTTATCTTTTCTTTCTTTCTTTGTTGGAAAAATGGACGTGAAATAAAAGTAAGAATTCAAAGATAGGTATCAACACCACAAAATATCTTGATCTGATTATTCCAGTCAGTTCAAATGGACTTTTAAAATCAATTATTGTATTTTAGACTTCTTTCCTAATTTGGAAATGAAATAACAAGAAATTTTGCATGGTACTCTCATGCATACACCAATTGTGATGTTGCTCTAATATATTGCAAAAGGTTGTGGTATTAAATGCCATTTGATCAAGCCTTTTTTCTGAATGTAGATCAGTTCCAACCATTATTTTCGTTCCTTTCTGTCTCTTGAATTTGATTGTGATTGTAGTGATTCTAGTTCAGTAAAACCGGCTCTTCGCACTTTTTGTTATATGCAGTGATTCTTTGTAAATCGTGTGACATCATCTAGCTAAATCTTCATGTTGCAAGTAAGTTATATAATACTTTACATTTCAATTTTTTAATGGACGCTATTTTCTATAATATGAGTTATTTTTTTACCTGACCGCCCAAAGACTATGTCCTGCAGTTTTTAAGTGCATGCCTTTTGTTTTTCTTGCAGTATGAACTTGGTTTGATTATTGACCTAACAAATACAGACAGATTTTATGACAGAAAGACAATTGAAAATGAAGGAATAAAATATTGTAAAATTCAATGTAGAGGGTAAGCATCAATTCTTTTATGCTTCCTCATAATTTTCTAGGGTATTTTTATGTTGATAAGTTGTGAATTTTTCTTTACACTGCCTTGTTTCTTTACATTAAGCCTACTAAGGGCAATACTTTTAACTTGGATCACTATATCACGGTCTTGAAAAAATGAATCTGTTGGCTGTTCTCAACCACCTTCTCACTGTTCTGATCAAAACTTCCAAAGTTGTGTCCACGTTGATACAAATCAAAGAAAAGGTCAAATGGAAACTCGCATAGCATTGTTTTCATTGTTTCAGCAAACCAATGAATTGTATGATGCACAGTCTTTTTTAAGTTTATCTTTGTAAATATAATTGTCTTTGTGAAATTGTTCCCACGATTTACAATTGTAGAAAGGTGGGATGGATATACACTGAACTGCAGCTATTATGTTCTTTTGAGTGCCCAAGCCCCCCCCACCCCCATGATAAAGATCCTTTGTTTCTAATAAGCAATTCATTTTCCTATTTTTCTCACTGGATATACAAGTATATTTGATAGTTGATGAAGCACTGCACATAGCTTATTGTGTTTTTATGGCTTATCAATAATACTGTTGGCAACTATCTTGAGATCTGTTTTTCAGTTAGAATAAACTCTGCATCTTATACTAATTCAGATGTTGATTTTTCACTATTTTTCCTTGTTTCTTCTTAGTCATGGTGGAGCACCAACATCCACACAAACTAATGCCTTTCTAAAGATCTGCTCAAACTTTTTTGATAATAATCCTGGGAAACTTATTGGTAAGACAGTTTTTCACAGTTAACTGACAAGCAGAAACATAAAATGTTTTTATGAGGCTTGTCAGACCTCATAAAAAATTGGTCAGATTTTCTGCTTTTCTTTACCTTTCTAAAATTTTGTAGTTACAGGGGACCATTCGAAAAGTACTTTTGCTTATGGAAAGTATTTCCGATTTTTTATTTTGAGAAATAAACCAAACTTCTTTGTAGTAGTTGTTTATTTCAAATTCAAATCAAGTGCCAGAATTTTAGTCTACTTGTATTTTTTTCAAGTTGCTAGTTGTGATGTTTATTTTATGACAACATAAAGCCAAGTATTTATAAGGGGTTTGATTGACAATGATCAGTGATTGAGGGTGATAAGATGTACCTTGAACCTTTTTTGTGGTCAAATCTCTTTTTAACTTTCTCAAATTTAGCATCATTTTAAAATTGATATCACAAAGACTAGCAGCATTAAAACTTACCATCTAGATTAATATCCTGGTCCTTGATCTGATATTGAATTAAAATATTTTTACAAATAAGTTTGATCTATTCTTCAAAACGGTCCAAGTAATTGAACTGGTGTATTATGAATAGACTATCGTATATTACCCACTTGATATTGTAGATTATAAGGATATTGCCCAATACATAGTTATCTTTTATTCAGGTGTTCATTGTACTCATGGCTTCAACCGAACTGGCTTTCTTATCAGTGCTTATTTTGTTGAAAGTGAAGATTGGAGGTATTTGCTTCCCGCTCAGTTTTGACTGATTTGTATAATGCAACAACATGTATTGTATTACACTTCTTCAATTATGCTCTATAATATAATAGAGCTTATGTTCACAATTTTTGGCGGTACAGAACTTGAAAATGGCTTTGAAAAAAGCAAACACTTCACAACATACTACTTAAAGCTTTTTCATCTGACACTCCTCAGTGTATAAAACGTAAGAATGAGGGTCCGAAAGAACACAATGAAAAATGTATACCCAGTTGTAGATCGAAATTGGCCAATAAATCGAAATACCCAGTTGTGAATCGAATTTATGATGTACTTTTTTGCTGAGAAATATTTTTGTGTGCTTTGTTATGATGTAGCTCAAGCCTATTTTTTAATTTTTAGCGTTGATGCAGCGGTAGAGGTGTTTTCAAAGGTATTTATTAAGGGTTTATTCCTATGATAAAAAAGTATGACTATTGCTTTGTTTTGGTATTGCAACTTTGTATTGGTACATTATTTTGCTTCTAGAGTTTAACCCTCTTCTGGTTTAATAAAATTCTGTGAAATGAATCCTTGGCAATGAATATTCTTTTTAGTTGAACGCAAAACTGGGACAAGACTATGGAATTAGAGGTATTTTATCTACCATTAAACAATTTTGCGATTTTATGACGTTTTCCTCCGGAATTCATTCTAGTGTCGTCCCCCCGGAATTTACAAGCAAGGTTACTTAAAAGAATTATGGGATCGTTTTGGTAGCGGTGCTGATGATTCCCCGAATGCCCCCGCTCTGCCAGACTGGTGTTACGAGGATGAAGGTGGAAGTGATGATGATGATGATGTTGGTTTTCGTGGTGATAAGCGAACTAATCATGATCTTGATGATGCAAGATTTATGGATGGAGAGGGAAGATTTCCCAAGAGGAGACGAAAGGAGCATCACGTCAAGGTTTGGGTTTTTCTCTGTTCATTTTATGCCTGTCAGTAGCTTAGAGCAGAGTTAAGGTGTGCACGCTACTAATCATTCATCACCTTTAAAACCTACCTATATTTAATGCTAGTCCGATATCCCGAGTCAAAGAATAGCAAAGAATAGGCCCACGGGCGTACGCTCATACTTCAAAAGGAAGCTGTCGGGCAGTGACAAGTATGACTTCGCACGGTAAAACCAACAGCAATTAAACGCAAGAATAGAAACCTGTAAAAATATCTACCTTGCTGCAAAAATCATTTTCTCCTCACTACTCCCTCGTATTTTTCGTCAGTCCACAAACACTCGAAGCGTGAAAACTTCTGCAACGCGAGCTCCTGACATTTCTAGCATCCCTTCTAAGGTTTTTTTTTCGGCATTTCCCAAACATTCTTATAAACTATAAAGAAGTTATCTCCATTTTATGTCTGAAAATTTCATCTGTTAGGACGCAAAATTTGTGGAAGGAGTTCAAGGTGTATCAGCCGTTCATTCACCTCGTTGTGAAGAGCTGCAAGATATTTGTCAGGAAATGTGCAACTGGAACAGGTAGTCAGGCTTTTTTTCGTATCGAAGTTATATCAATATATTTCGTAAACAACTTCCGAGTATTATTTGAAAATCTCTCAGTTCCCGTTGTTTTCAACGACCCACCGAACATCATCCTCTATATCATCATAAGATACACTTTTAACGACATTTAGGTCGACAGAAATGTCTACGCGATTCAAAACACAACAATCTAATTTAGCCAGCCATTTTGATAGGACCAGCCAGTGCTGGACTGCAATTTTTTCTTTTCTCTGTAGAATTCAGCTAAAAACTCCTTGCAAGTAAACGAGTGCAAAGTAGGCCGTGATCAGTGCAATTGTTTCAAGATCTTGCTATACGACTCAATCGGTGTTTCTTTCGTATTTATTTCCAGTTTTCAAAATTATTCTTGTATTGTTTTACAAACCTTGTTTTTGATGCTGATCTTCAGTGTTTTTGCTCTGTTACAGAGACAATTTTCCTGGATGTCAGCCTGTTTCTTTAGACAGAAACAACCTTCGCTACCTCACTGAGAAACCATACAAAGTCAGCTGGAAGGCAGATGGTACAAGGCGAGTGCCTCACACTTTAAACATTGTCGATTCAAATTATAATGTCTTCTAATTTGTATTGCAATGGAGATTATACCTAGCCACTGTTTATGTCATTCGAAAACATAACTTCAGACTTGTGAAAATTTGAAAAAGCTCAAACTAGAGTTGAGTGACCTATTGAAAACCCTGGAGTATGCACTAACACTGGTCCCACGAGCGTCCTCTATACGTAGAATCCAGTGCATCTTTTCACCGCTACATCTGTTTAAATGCTTGCCTTCCATTTCTGCCACTTGGTATGAAAGTTTATCTCCACCGCAAGCATTGAGTTCTAAGGTGTTGATTTTTCAGCCCCTTTTTAGATCTACTGAATAATTTGAAAAATTGCATTTTTTACAGTTTATCAAAATCTCATGCTTTATCTCTGAAGCCAGTTTCACAGATATATTTGATAATCAACAAAATCGTGGTCGCGAATCTCCAAAAATCGACTCATCGACTCAATGATCAGATCTTTGTAAAAGATTCATCAAAAATCCGATCCTTTCGACCTTGCTCAATTCACCAAATTGAAAGTAAATTTCCTTGCTGTTGCTCTTGCGTCAAACATTGCATTCTATTTACTTTATTTACTTTAAATTACTTTATTCTATGTGTTCTGATTTGATAGAATCTGACTATTTATACCCTCGTTTGCGATTCGATATATCTGAAGCAAAAAATGATTCGATAAGTCGATTTAGCTAAATCTGACTCTGCAACGCCAACTTAATGTGAGTTTTTGTCTCTAGGTATATGATGATGATTAATGGTCCCAGGGAAACCTACTTGTTTGATAGAGATAACAGTGTCTTCTGTGCGCCTGGTTTGACGTTTCCTCAAAGAAAAAATCTCAATGATCACATAACAGATACGCTGCTGGATGGGGTAAGTTTTACCATTGCTGTTTGGCTTTTTACCACTTTCTTTCCAATGATTTCTATTCAACAATTCATTCCCGTTCTTTACTGATTCTTCATTGAAAGCGTCTTTCACTGAATGCTTGAGCGTCTTACAAGGCAACAAGCATTCGGAATCGGTGCAAAAATCATTTATCGCATGGGTTTATCGCAATGTAATTATCAATTGTGTTTGTAATTTGCTATTTGTACATTGAGTCATTGAGAGGCTCTTATTTGAATGATATATTTGTCAATGGATAGCTTGTTTAGAACTTGATTAATCACTTTCTGGCATTATTAAAACAAGGAATGAAGAGTTGTGGTATATAGATGTATATTTTATTGTAAGATATCTTAAGGCGAGAAAAACACCTTGTTGTCATACTTATTCACTTATTGATAAGGACTTGCGTTTTTCTGGTGTTCATGCCTTTGATGCTTCGTAGGAACTTGTCATGGACAAGGAGGGGGATCAGTTCCATCCAAGATTTCTCATTTATGACATCATCAAGTTCCAGGTACCATCTCATTATTAGACATTTTGCACCTTATGTACAAGGACTGTGGTTACTTTTTCATTTCAATAAACTTTCTAGTGAGTACCATTTTGCCGATTTCACTTTAATTAGCATATTATCGAGATTTCCTCATCTTAGGGCCAAGATGTTGGACAAACTGATCTTGATCGCAGATTCCTATGCATCGACAAAGAGATAATAGGTCCACGAAATCAGCTGGTATGTTGTGTATCATGTTGGATTTACCAAAGCATCTCCACCGACCTTAAGCCTTGAGACTCTTTTCAGAAAGACCGTTTGTTATCTTATAAGTTCCACTCTAGTTCTTAAGTTGTTTTTATCTTTACACTTATTTCAAATTTGATGTCCAACGAACTAGATATTTCTGATAGTTTTTCGAAGTCATTCAATATGAACTCATATAAAATTTAGAAATCTGGACAGCAAGAAATTTTAAAATTTGGAATTTACTTTTACATGTCTCATTGAAATATCCTTACTCATGTAGGCACAGGGCTCTGCCAGATATATCCCCAAACTAGAAGACTAGCGCTATTTGTTATCGCATATTTTTCATCCTAGACACAAGAGGGAAGATTAGACAAGCTGAGGGAGCCTTTTAGTATTCGCAAGAAAGATTTTTACAACCTTGAACATGCTCAATGGGTTCTTGAAAAACTTATTCCGAAAATTACACATGAAACTGATGGCCTAGTTTTACAGCCATGGAAAGATGTGAGTTGGTTATTCTTGCATATAAACTACATCGTTAAGGAAAAGTGCAACTGAAATTAAATTGAGATTAAAGGCTCTTGTGCAACCACCATGCTTTGCGACCATAATTCAAAGAACCGGCCTAATATCGTGTTGCATGAAAATACAAAACACAGTCAATTTTGTCAAGACAACTACCGCTAAGCATGCCGGTTATGCATTCTCAATTCGAATATTTTAACGTATAATGCAATGCCTTCTTACAGGCAAAGGCAACCCGTTCTAGAAAGTACTGTGTGAATAAATTTGAAGCTCTCTGGTTTCCTTTTTCGCTCCTTTGTATTAAATATGAATTATAGGTGGGTGTTAAGTGTAAATTGAAATACTACTTCATGACATATGTTAACATCTTGCTTTCAGCCGTACGTGTTTGGACAATGTCCATTTGTCCTGAAGTGGAAGCCTTCAGAGATGAATTCTGTCGATTTCCAACTGCAGATCAAGACTGTCAAACAAGAAGGGTTAGTAAATTGATACCATAACAGCGACGCTAAACACTGCTCATGAAATTACGTATATACTCTTCTTACGAAAATGTTAACTAACGTTTTTATTGAGAGAATGACTGGAAATTCTAGTGGCCCAAGATAATTCCAATTGCCACAAGCATTAGGGGTTGTGAAAATTTGTCTATTAGTCGTCACTTCACTTTTCATACACTGAGAGGCGCGAGATCAAGAATGTGTTCTTGTTTATCCGATATGTTTGCGATTCTCTGCAACAAGGCTAGGTCAGATTGTTCAAGTAACAATTGAATTTTATAATATCCAGCTCAATTAATTGTAGAATTATTGAACCTCTAGCTGTTTTGTGTTGCCATTGGATTTTCTTTAAATGCTTTGTTGACATTATAGTTCGTATTGAAAATCCTTATGAATCCTTTGAATATCCTTAAGTACATATAACCCTCCCACTTGTTGTTGCCCGGAAATTTAAAAAATAAGTGAGATATTGCAATTGAGAGGTTCCCAACAAAGGGCTGCGATTGAAAAGGCCAACAGGAATAAAGGGGATGTCTGGTTTTGTTACAATCGATCAACCATTGAGTAGCCCGTAACTTGGAGTAGTTTCAGTGATATTCCTTGTGCTCTAAGAAATCTCTAATGGTCTCTTGATGTACCTAGTTTGTTACCGTGTGCTAATTTTTGTGCAGATGCCTTCCAGAGAGAATCGGCGCGCTGTGTGTTCAAAGTCTTGAAGTTCCATTTGCAACTATAAAGGTTTGTATTGATTTCCACTGAAGCTATCTTCAGCTAACAAGTTGATTGTATACTGAAAAGATTGATCTTGCAAACATCGCCATTTATGGGCATTCAAAAGATACCATGTTCAGGTGCCCAACGTCTACGATGTATGGTAGTGAATATGATTGGTTAAAACTAATCTGTAAATCAACACACAATTAATTTGCAACCGGTGATTTGGACCGACCATTTACAAATGGAGGGCCTAGTTTACACGATTCTGGTTGCTCTGTAACAAAGATATTATGTTTTCACACCTCCAAACCAAGTGTGTCTTGCTCTATGTCGATCACATGGTACCATTTGAAATGTCCACACTATTGAGAAACGAATTTCTATTATAGTTACAATCAATATAAGAATTTACCTTAAGATTTTAACTTTAGCATTGAATGAAATGAGGAACGTTTCCTTGTAAAGTGAATATAATTTAATAACAGAATTAAAGTGCCAGACTTGATCGAATTCGTCATGAAAAGCTTTCCTTTTCTTCTTATTCTGAATAATCTCCATCCTATGTTGACAATGCTATCTTTATCTAGGTAACACCAGAGTTGAGGCATTTTGATAAAAGGATCATTGAGTGTTGTTGGACTGGAAAGGAATGGAAATTCATGCGGCTAAGGGAGGACAAGAGTTTTCCAAACACATACAACACAGCTCTAAGTAAGTACCATCATATTTTGAATTCTTCTGCTATATTAAGTCAATTCATATTGATCTAAGATTGTATTTATTTTGATCTTTCGTATTTCGATCAGAAGTCCTTAGTTCTAGCAGAAAAAACAATTTGGAGAACAAGGACATGATTTCTGGGTCGTTGTGCAACAAAAGCCGACCTCCAGAAAAAAACAGCAACCACGCCCCCATACGATTCTCATCCGCATAATATTGTTGCATAATCTACACCATTCAGTGACACACCCCAATAAAGGCTGTGTGAGAGCAAGTCTTATGCAAGATAACTTTGTTAGATCTGAATCTGTCTTCCTAGTCTATATGCTAAGTCATCGGCTTTATTGGTTAGCTATTCACGTAACGGTTTTTCACGTGACGGTTATTCACGTGATGACACTTCGTTTGCAGGTGTTTGCGAGTCAATAAAGCATCCTGTGACAAAAGAAATGTTGCTAGACGTTATTGCGAAGCATCGTTATCGACACGAGCATCATCACAACCAAGGCGGTCATAATGGCTGAAACCATCTATTTTATATGCATCACATTGATACTGGTATTATCAGACAGATATACTGCGAGAAAGTGGCAAGACAGGTAGCATCGTTGTTGCAACAACTTTAGTACCCTTAACACTGCGTGGAGTTACAGGAAGCAGACGCCCTGCTTTGCAGGATTTCAGATACTGCAAAATAGCCAAATTGCCAGTAGGTTTTGTAACGTGTAGAGAAGAGACGTTTGCAATGGCAAACAACATAATTTTTAATGCAGTGTCCAAGAATGTAAACCTCAAGAGCCTTAACAGTTTCTTAGAAGAGTGACAATGGCCATGGCTGATTTATTTAGTTATGATGAGTTTTATTTGGTTATGATGACTCGTGCTTGTAGATTTTGTGTCGTGTCGAAAATAGACAGGGACAGGAGCAATGTGACCCTTCTTCTTACCAAAGGCGAGGTATTCTGGCGTAAATGTCTTTACGGGCTGTATTCATTGTTCAAATACTTTGCTAGGATTATACCGCTATTAGAATCTCTAAACATATAAGCAACGTTTTCAAAAGTCACCTTTACAATTATTCAACACTAACGGATAGTACAAGTATTAAAACTGATGTATTAGGCTATACAATCCAATTGCAATGTTTCGTGAGGCACATCCCTGTATATTTTCGTCATTGGAATGAGATATCACATTGGTATAGCAATTTTGGTGTTTTTGCTGCACAACTATTGACTTTAAATCCAAACCATGTGAAAGTTACTTTGAAAATGGCCTAAGCGATAAAGAATGGCCTGGTGAAAAGTTGTACTCGAAGCTTTTACTTTTTACATTATGTACAAAGTGGTTTTTGCATGTCATTTATTTGAAATACAACACCTGAAATTACATTGTTCATTTACACAACTATAGAGCAGGTTTTTACCTTCTTGATTCCAGCACAAATAAATCAGAAATTCGGGCTCACACAGAACAGTTTCATAACAAAAAAATCTTTTCGCCTGATTTTTCTCGAATTATAAATGCCAGAATGATGACTGGAAGTTAAGTAAGTAAATTTTTATCAATTTTTATCAACTTGATTATTGGCCAAAAGAAACCCCTAACTCAAGACACTAAGAGTAGTAGTGGTACTTCAGTGTCTTGAGCACATTGTGCTGTAAGTGTATGTGAAAGATCGTATCATTTTGTTATCGAAGAAAAAGTAACGAAATCCTTGAATCTTTCGTAAAATTTTCTTATGCAAACCTTCCAATAAGTATTTAATTTTCCGTTGTAAATATATACCATGACTGTGGTCAGTGTGCTCTTTGTCTGGTTAGGACTTTCTCGTTGTAGCTGATTTTTGTGCGTTGTATGTTTGCTTCTAAACAACTTTAACGTGACGTAATACATCCTTGTTCCTGCGTCTAACTTGTTTTCTTCACTTTTCTTATATAGATTTTACCATATAAAAAAGAATACATTGTATTATTCCTTCCTATCAATAATTTTTAGGAAATTTCCTAATTTCCTGACCTCCAGTAACTTTCTTAAAGCTTTCCAAAATATTGGTATTGATGGTATTCTTTCTAGTGATGACTTTTGGTAATAGAAAACAAAAAATTGTTCTGCAAAAAATTGTCACTCGAGAAGGGCATGGTTTGGTAAGATTGATAGAGACATAATGTCAATATTGCCGAAGGACAGCTGAAAGACCATTATACTTTCCAGGGATTTCAGCTTAGAGGGTCAAACCTTCTTTATATTCCTAAAAACCTCTATTTTCATATATTGCGAATGAAGATTGGAAACACGGCAAAAACTACGGCAAATATTCGAGAACATTAAAGCCTCTCTTTTCATAATAGAATCATTTTGGGTGCCAATTTCAACTAATAAAATCATAAACTGAAGAAATTTTTATGAACTTGATCTTAGACAAAACTTTATATTACAGGCCATTGTTGAAATTTTAGAAAATGACAGCCAAATGCCCAATTTATTTATTTCAGTTGTCTTTTGTTGTCTTAACCGCATTAGCGTCGTGTCCCGCGGAGTAGGAAATTTGGTATCCTGATGTAGAGAGCAAGTATGGATCCTTGCGTCGCTCCACCATTTTTTATTTCCGGTAAGAGAGTTGGCCGTTGATAGCTGCTCTATGCTGTTCATCGTTTAACAAATGACTATTAACTGTTTGTAGATTTCCATATATTCAATGCCTATGGAGCTTAAAAATCAAGCTGGAATGCCAGATCTTGTCCAGCAAATGAGTATATCCAGATTAGCCTTCTCCCGTCAATGGAAAAGCAAACAAAATTTGATGACGTCACACTTAAAAACTCTCGTAGAAAAGACTGGCCTGTCAGTCATTTGAAATTCATATGTTGTATATGGTAGTAGATATTTGATGAAAAATATTCATTAAAAAGTTTACTTAAAAACCAATTCAGTCAACAACGTAATTGCGGTGGAATCGCAGTAGATTGGAGGAGATGCTAAACATTTTGGGTCTTTCCCAAATATTGTTGCTTCAACTCAAACATTTTTCAGCAACATAAGATTGAATGACAATATTGAAGTTAACAAATGTGAAAAGTTTATATAACAACTACATAAACATAAACTTGAGAAAGAACTGCTCGCATGAGTCCTGGAAACTTGAATGCAATAAATTTTGAGTGATTAGTACCAGACTTGCTACAAGCCTCTCCCTGTATCCCTTATTATTTCTTATACACCTATGAAAATGCAGGTAGTCCAAAACTTTTGGAAACATAATAGAGATCTTCCGTTGAAAGAAAAAAATGTGGCATATGCTTCCTCGAACAAAATTTATCGAATAGCCTACCCTAGAAAGTTGTACAATTTTCTCTATTTGTAAAGTCTCTGTGCAGGCTAACAACCTACCTCTCCCTAATATCTACCCACAGAAGAGGAAAATATATGTTTTCCTTTTCTGTTACCTACAATCTTTGCCAAAACTCCTTGGAACACCTACATATTTTGCTAAATTTTTGCTTTTTTTGTGTATTTCCCGTGTTTCTAATAGACTTACCCCCATCCCCCCTAAAACAATGTGGCTTACAATGCAGTATATCACAGCGATCGGTAGAAAAAGGTTTGCCACAAAAGTATGTCTTAACTTTGCTGTGAGACAACATTGTTTGAAGGGGGGAGGGGAACGGGTGCATGCAAACGTTGAAAATATCACAAGCAACCAAGAGTTTTGGCAGTAATTGTACCTTTGTTTGCCCTCGTGTAGGACAAAGGTCATGGACAAGTCCTTAGGTAGCACCTTAAACCGCTCGTTGCACCTTAATAATATACCAAGAAATCGAACTTTGTTCCACCCACGTCACGTACACAGTGAAATTGTCAAAAGCTTTCTAGACAGTGCTCTAGTTTGCAGTGTGCCAAGATGATTGAGCTTATTATCGAGATAATCAAAGTGTCCTTTATTCTGCAAGTTCAGATATTTACAGCTTGCTTGAAGTTCTTTTTTCCTGGAAAACCGAAAGATGTTTCCAACGAGGTCGTTCTCATTACAGGCGCTGGCAGTGGAATCGGGAGATTGATGGCCTTCAGGTATAGATTGAAATAAAACACTAACTCTTGTTTATAAATGTCGGGATCTTTAGAAAAATTCGATAAATGTTCCAATGATGTTTAGGTAGGTCCAAGGGCCACTAAGAACCTTCTTTCAAACAAAGTTTTAGTCATGTGGACTGCATGCATGCATACATGCACGCCGCCAGAAACAAAGGGCAAGGGGAGGGGCAGATTTCTGAGCTATCAACAATGCTGAAAAACAATTTTGAGCTACCAACAATTTTTTCGTAACTATCATTTTGTTTCGATCTTCGTATGTCGGTATCTTAGAAACCGGCCAAATTTTGGCATATGAAATTTATGTTGCAAGTTCTGAGAAAGGTCGTCATAAATAAGCCACTACAGTCAGGATCTCGTAATGATCTCTTTTATTTCCCACAAAAGGCAGGCATCAAGGCCACTTCTATGAAAAGGGCACTTCAGCCCCCCCCCTTGCCCCTTCTATCAAAAGGCAACATGGGTGGTTGACCCCTGTGCCCCCCTCTCTGACATCCCTGACTGCACATGTCACCCTCTGGTCTAGACCTTTATAATAAAGGATGATGGGGCCACCTGATAATGATTTGAATGAATCACTGCCACAACTGTTATAAACCTTTTGTCTACTTTTTTCCCAACATTAAGTTTATCAACAATATAAAACAATTTTCACTGCAATTCACCTTACATAGATGCACTCTTCCTCAATTCATTCGCTTATACTCTCACCAACTTGACTTTGTAATATAGGACAAAGAGTCTTTCATCAACAGCGAATGAAAAGATATGCATAGTCTGCACTTGTCATAAACAACCCTACCATGCATTCTTCAATGGCATCAAACAAAAGAAATAAAACCAACAATGAATCAAGACAAAGAAATTTTGAAGAAAACAAAAAATACCAAACTGCAAGTATTTCAATGTTGGTTGCATGTGCAGGAGTGTGGCCAACAACTGTCAAACATGCAAATCCTTGCTTGTGGACAATTATACTCCTGATAGGGACAGTATGCCTTTGCCCCCCTAAATGTTTCCCCCTTGGCTGTGCTACTGTTTTCATATGCCAGGTGAGTTCATCAAATTCATTCTAATTAATAAATTTATTTTGGTTTTTGCATTTCCTTTACCATAGGTTTGCAAAGTTGGGAGCCACAGTTGTTTGTTCTGACATAAACAGCTCTGCAAATCAGAAAACTGTTGAGGAGATTGAAGAGCAAAATGGAAAAGCATATGGCATTGTTTTTGACTGCAGCAATCGTGAGGAGGTGTATGAAGCAGCTGATAAAATCAGACAGGCTGTTGGTAAAGTGACAATTTTGGTCAACAATGCTGGTATTGTGACTGGAAAAAAATTTTTGCAGACTCCAGATGACCTTGCTCAAAAAACTTTTGAAGTCAACACATTGGCACACTTTTGGGTAAAAATCTGTTTTTCCACTAAGAATTTTCTTGAAAGAAAACTAAAATTTATAGGTAGACTTAGGAATGAAGGGCAAATATATCAAGAAAGCTGCATATGACATATATTTTTTATTTCCCAAACTGTTTGTCTGACAATCTTGGAGTTTGCTGAGCCATGACTAGAATGGGACAAATACTGCAATTGATACAATGGTGGTCTATATCAACAAGATTTGTACATTTTTCTGTAGCTCAAACGAGGTTTATTGTTTATTGATGAAACTCAGATTTTCATTCTAAAAGTATTTTTCTCAATTAAGAAATTAGACAACCAAAATAGAAGCTATGAAACAATAGAATCAAAACAAGACATTTGAACATCAGAGCATACTCTTGTGTGACTTTACAAAGAGACACATAAAGTTAGATAGAGGTCTTAAATTAGAGAAGCATAAATTGAAATTGATACTCTTTTCAGACAACAAAGGCATTTCTTCCAGCCATGATGGAAATGGATCATGGTCATATTGTATCAATTGCTTCAGCTGCAGGATTGTCTGGGGTTAATGGCCTGCTTGACTACTGTGCATCAAAATTTGGAGCTGTTGGATTTCAAGAATCTTTGCATTTGGAACTTAAGGCATTGAATTCAAATGTTCAGACCACTGTGGTTTGCCCATATTTTATCAACACAGGAATGTTTGATGGAGCACAAACCAGGTATAAAAATAAGAAGATCAACTGCCATGCTATGTCAAATTTTAGAGAATGAACTTCTTTGTAGATCAAGAAAGATGTTTTGTAAAAAGTGTTTTCCTTAATTGAATATGCTATCTTATTAAATGTACTTTGGAACTGGGGAACAAGTAAATCACGAACAAGTCAGTATGCAATAAAAGCAAGCAACTCTAGTAGGATTATGTTCTATATGGACTGAAATATTACTTTGTTTCAAATTAAAGAGTTCTGTTTTACAATTTTTTAGATTTCCATGGTTGTTGCCGATAATGGAACCTGAATTTGTTGTTGACAAGATTATTGATGCAGTGTTACACAACCAAGAATTTCTTCTTCTTCCAAGATTCTTGCATTTGGCAGCCTTGATTAGATGGTAAAATTGCTACTATTTAAATTCCCATGTTTTCAGTCATATATCACTATCATCAGGGACGTCACTTGAGGGGGGTATGGGGGGTGATTAACCCAACCACAATCCCAACCACAAAAATATGGCCTTCTTGCAGGGCACAACTGATTTTGGCAAGGCAAGTATTTTCCTCCAACTGATCTGCTTTAATGTTTTTATTATATAACTGTAGGGAGAAGGTAGTTCATGCTTGGAAATTGTCCGTTCTGAAAGTAACATGATTAAGATTACCAGCAACACAAAATAGGGATTTTCAGTAATAGTTTGGTCTTGAGGAAATAGTTTTCTACATTGATTCTGAGTTTCTTTCACTTCAGATTTAAGTGTGGTTGATATTTGTGCCTTTTTTAACCATGCAAAAAAGACAAGCTTGTCAGAAAACTTGGTAGTAATTTCACATCTAGCAGAACAAACCATGAGTTCAGTGGGATGATAGTGTGCATATAAAAAGATTTTTGTAAAAATTTAGTTGTGTCTTTTATCACATTTCTGAAGCACATATCTCTTCTATAGGCCTAAGATAATAGGAGAACCACAACCTGACAGCGGTCTAAAGCATTCTATCAAAAAGTTTTCAAAACAAAAATGTGACGTCTTTAAAACAAAAAACAACATAATTTATCATTCTTTAACAATAATATAGAACCCTCTTTAGTTTTCATTTTCCTTTATGGCTTTTTCAACTTTCGGCAAGGCAAAAAATTTTCGTGGGGCAAAAATGCAGTCACCAGCCCCCCCCCCCCAAACAAAAGGTATGAAGTGAGTCCCCTGACTATCATGGCTGTAAATTCAAGAAACACAGAAGCTCTTGTTGGTGGAACTGATGATTTATTATCAACCAACCAAAATCTGAATGTATCTTCATTTAGATTGAAAATTATTGAAGATTTATCAAAGTTTAATGTATTTCATAATGAAAAGCATTTTGAATATGAAAACTAGTAAGGTAATAACATGTATATTTATCCTTCAAAATTCTTTTTTCAGCTTGGTCCCTTATCCCTCCTATGTTTTGCTGTGTGACTTTTTCGGATTTTCAAAGACCATGGATCAGTTTGTTGGCAGAAAGAAAGAAGATTAGAGGCTGCCTTTTGAGATATGTTTAGGAACATACATTTGATATCTTATTGAAGTTTATCTTTGACAACATGCTAAGATAAGTTCACTGCCGAAACATTTGCATTCCAATTCAACAATATCTATACTCCTTTTTTAGCTTCTAAGAATTTAAAATATGACATCAGAGTGAATTCATGGTTAAAAGAACTTAAGAAATGCTTGAATTTTTCCTCAATGATTTTAGATTCACAGGAGTCAAAAATGCTACTTTTTTACTTTTGTATGTAGACCTCCATGGTTCTAAATTCTGAGTTTCACATTTAATGCAATTACTAGGCAACTTTTCAGTAAGATAGTTATTCTGGGTTCTGGAAAAATCCTTTGGCTTTCTTGTTTATCTTTCCGAAAGACCATCAGAATATATCCTCTAGCTTTGATTTGCTTGACTGCTGCTTTAATTACATTTACTTCAGGTAGTTGAACAATTATTAAATGTGTTAAGGGTTTTTAGTTTCGTTACTTTTTTTACTAATCGGCTGTCTTATTGATTAAAATGAATAGTGTCATTGAATTTGTTTCTTGGTCTCTTTTCTCTGTTGCAATTTTAAGTATTACTGCTTTGTTGCAGTTATGTCATACTTTCCCTTTTGGTCAATCGTCCCCCTCCCTGTGTAATGAGAAAATCGTCTTTTTACATCTTGTTTGGCCCAGGTACCGAACTGGGAGCCCAGTTTGTTATCTAGCTTCATATCACTTGTTGGGTGTGGGACACTGTGGCAGTCTGTTAATTGGGGCTTCCGTTACACCACTGCTGTAGTTATTGATGTTGATAAATTAGGCACGGCGCCACTTGGGGATGGGGGCTGATGCCCCCAGTTTTTCAGCGATACAGACTTTTTGACCGTCTTTTTTTATCGTTTTCTGAAGCAGTCTATGAATTAAAAAGAGAACAAACTGTTTATATACTGCTTGATTTTATTTTATCTGTTTACTAACTCACTCGGGTTTATTTCTATCATTTGTCTATTATTTGCATCAATACAGTAGATAACTTTCTGAATCATTTTAATGTCTGCATTTTTTGTGTGTAAACATTGCCTACTGAAAATACTCGAGACAAAGAAGATGCCCAATTCTGTTCAGGAATTAAAATTCTCTCAATTATAGTAAGTTTTGTTTTGGTTGAGGATGGTCGCATCCTCCATGATGATAAAATGATAGAGGAGTGCTTTAACTCGTACTTTGTGAATTTAACTGATACCCTGGATCTTCCCAAAGAAACAATCAGTGCCCCGGGGACGTGATTTACGAAGATCCAGTGCTACAAGCAATAAATAAGTACAAGAACCATCCTAGCATTCAAATTATCAAACGAAATGTAGGCCAACTTGCTGAGGAGGATAAATTTGAACTTTCTTACATCAGCCCAACCTCGGTTTGAAATGAAATCAATCAGCTTAATAGTGCAAAAAAGACCAGCGGTGAAGTACGGATTGACTCGCTTGAAATGGTCTAAGAACTTTGCTATCAGGAAATCACCCATCGTATGAACAGATCAATTAAAAACTGAGAATTTCCGGACAAATTGAAGAGGGCAGATGTCTTGCCTTCTTCAAAAAATGATGATGGAACAAACAAAAAGAACTACAGGCCAATCAGCGTACTTTCTGCGCTTTCAAAAATGTTCGAGAGGCAAGTCTCACAACAGATGACTCCTTTTCGAAGACAAAAATTTCTAGGCTACTCTGTGACTTCAGGAAGGGACACAGTGCTCAACATGCCCTCTTTAGATTAATTGAAAAATGTCGTATATACCTGGCTGATGGAGGCGTTGTCGGAATGGTACTCATGGATCTGTCGAAAGCTTTTGATTGCCTACCCTATGATCTTCTGATAGCAAAGCTGGAGGCTTATGACTTCGGCATGAACTGCCTCAAATTTATATATAGCTATCTCTCCGGCAGAAGACAAAGGGCGAAAATTGGACCAGCCTTCACCGACTGGCTCGATATCGTATCAGGTGTACCCCAAGGTTCTGTCTTGGGTCCTTTGCTGTTTAACATTTACGTCAATGATTTGATTTATTTCATCCAAAATACAGAAATTTGCAATTTCGCAGATGACATAGATCTTCTTTTCTTCTACCATTTACTTGTGTGGTAGTGATTCGGATGGAATTATTGTTGACATAGAAGAAGATCTATGTCAAGCTCTAAAATGGTTCGAATCCAACAGAATGGTAGCTAATCCATCTAAGTTCCAGATGATGCTCCTTGGAGCCAAAATTGACAATAAAATTTGCATTGAAATACATGGGAATATCTTATACTCATCAGACAGCGTTAAACTTCTAGGCGTCACAATCGATGCTGGCCTTAAATTTGACCAACATATCAAAACCCTATGTCGTAAGAAAATTCAAAATGTGAAAGCTTTTTCTAGGGTGGCTAACTCCCTAGATATAGGCAAGGCAAAATTACTATACAACTCCTTTCTGCTATCAAATTTCAACTATTGTCTGTGGAATTTTCAACTATTGTCAAATTTCAACATTTGGATTTTCTGTGGAAAGCAATATAATTAGGAGATTAATCGAGTACATAAACGTGCACTACGCGCGCTGTTTTGTGAATATGAATCCACTTTTGAATGTTTCCTCATAAAGAACAACGAAATAGCCATCCACACCAAAAAACTTACAGAAATTAATGACAGAGACAGGGGCGGATCTAGGGGTGCTTGAGCACCCGTCAAATCATTCAGGATGTGATATTTTGAAATTTCAAAGTAGGCGTACACTAAATTCGAGGTTTTCATTTGTATTCCCCCGAGAAAATCAATTTCTGTCCCGTCTGAGCACTTCTAGCCCGCTCTCTGTATTTTCAAAGCCAGTAAATTTACGGACCAGACTGTGCTGCTTTTTATCGTTGTAAAATTTCCAGCACCCCCTGGTCTGTGCTTTAGTCTTTCGCAAACTAACCTTGAGCACCAGCGATAGTAAAGCAACCAATCGGCTTCTGATATCGCGGGTGCTCACTTTTGGCGGGAGCACCCCCTATTGTCAAACGTAGTTCAAATTTTCATTTAGGCAGGCGGAAAAAGCATGTTGTAGTTGTTGTGTAGAAATGGCGATCGCCAGTCACAACAGAAGTGAAGCGATTTCTTTTAAAATTTTAATAGAACAAAAGCGTGTGTAATGAGGTGAGGCCTATATTTCATTTTTTAAACTTGATGCGATGCAAGAGATTAAATTATAAACCTCTGCGTTTTTAATGAGAGCCCTGCCCAGTCTGTAGAGCATGGCAGTTTTGGACAAGATCTTGTTTTTGCAAGAGCAAAAAGATGTGGGCGTGTAAATTCTATTACGTGCACATGTCACACTATGCAGACTTGATGACAGCAAGGTAGATTTGGGCATTTGAGGGGTAAAGTTTGGGCATTTGAGAGGATTTCAGAGTGTTTAATTGGAAGGTGATAAATCATACAATGTAAAGCTTACATTATATTGAAAACATAGGATGAGTATCTTACAAAATTTATAAACAATTGAATTCGAGAAATTTTCACAAAATCCAAGTTTTCTAGTCTGTTCTAGCCTAAAATATATGATTTTAATATTTGGTATTTATTTTGAATTCCAAAAGTTTTTTCAAAGTAATTGGTAGCAAATATTAGTGAGAGGTTTAGTAAGTGGTCAGGATGGGGGACTGATAGAACCATTTTTAACAACTTTCTAAGATTTAAATTGGGTTCTTATTATCAACAAGAAGTTTTGAAACATGCATTTGTGAGCATCCTGTTTTTCTTTACCTTTTTTTGGTGTAATCCACAAAATATTTAAGTGTTTATGAAACTTCTATGAATCTCAATTAAATAGCCAAGAGCTCAGCCTTACCAACCTACTGATTGCCCAGAATATTGTCATCTTCCCAAAATCATTAACCAAATATTAATTAGTACATAAACTAACAGAAACATTAATGATATTTATTTCATCTATTAGAAGTAGCTGTATTTTAAGAAAAGTTTATTAAGTAGTCAGAATGATGGAAGAAGAAATCAAATATTTATTGTTTTTATTTTAACCAAGAGAAAAGCAATTACAATTGTTTCTTAGTATCATTTTGTTGTATTTTATGTATTGGTTTCATTTTAAATAGCACATTGCCAGAAGTTGAGAAAATAATTGTTTTAAAATTAACTTTTTAAAAAACAGGGATTGACAACCCTTGCTCTTTGAATGTCCAAAAGAAATTCTAATCAGCAGAAATTTTGAAGGGCATGACACCAGCCCCACCCAAAACTGAGCACCCCTCAAATTTTTTTCTGGATCTGCCCCTGAGTCCACCAAAAGAAAATCTTTAAAGACTATCGAGTTGTTCTCAGTCTACCTTCAACCATCAGCAAAACTAAGTATATCTGGGGATTATGATCTTGAAGTTTCAACAGAAGAAATCATACTGTTTGATGTAAAATGCACAAATGTGAGACTTGTTTCGTGGCCAATACCATCCTTACGGCGGTTTGGTTTTGATGCCACTAGGTTTACTTTTGAGGCTGGAAGGTAACAAAGCAATATTTTATGCAATGACAGACACAAAATATATCTTTAATTTAGTCATACATCTTATATTTTATCATCATTCACATGTTCAAACTTTCTGACTTGGATCCTCTTTGAAATGCATCTTGTAAAAAGCTGTTTTGTTACCTTTTTATTTTTGGAAAATCCTGCTAACTATGATTTTACCAAGTTTATTAGAATAAGGAATACAAACTTTATAAAATTACTGTAACTTTATCATTTCTCAAATCTACAACTAGGAGAATACTTACCATAAATTCTTAAATAATGATTTCAAGTGTATATGAGTTATTTATGTCTTTCTTTCATGCAGACGCTGTGACACTGGGGAGGGTATGTTTGTTTTCAAGACTAAGGATGGTGAAAGAATCCATCAACTGGTGCAAAGCTATGCACACCAACTAGCATTTGATTCCAGTAAATGCTTATCAGCTGATGACAGTGACAATGACAATTGCATTTTTCGTCCACTTCCTCCAGTTCCAAGTGAGTAGTACAGTGCACTTATTGAAGCATTACAATAGTACTGTCAAAAGAATCCATCAAGTGACCAGATACAGCTTTCTACATAGCAGTGCTGTATCGCATGAACAAATTGTGTGTGTTATCTCAGTTGCCAATACAGTTGATGTCCTCTTTCTCAATCTCTCTAGGGAAACTTCAATTTGTTTGAGCTAGCAAACATTTGAAATAATAGATGTCCCTTCAAAATTGTGAAAGTTCTTTTAATGCCCCAACTCATAAAATACTCAATTATATCAGAAAAATACAATTCAAAGTTCAGTTCTAAAATATTTCTGAGCTTGAGATTATGCTTATGTAGCATATCTCTGTACTCTAAAAGCAAACCATACTTGGAAACCATCTCCTTCGTAGCATTCCTATAGTCCACAATCCTCCACCTCCTCTATGGCAACTGCTCTTGGCCTTGCTATAGTGTCATTCCATGTAACTTCCTATTACCTCATTATCTCAAACCAATGTTCAGTAAGTATTTTTGATCCCTTTGCAACATTCAGGAGATTATTGGAATTGGGAAATTTTCCAAGCCCTTCTTGCAATTCTTCCACATTTTTCATCAAAGAGATTAGGTTATGGGCTGATACTTATAAACATAATTCTCTTGGCATGTTTCTTTATCCAGTGTTTGAGACAATGTCTCTTTTTGCTACAAGGAAAATAGAAAAGGGTTTGAGATGGCAAAGGTTAGAGACAAAAATCATTTTCTATATATACCCTTATATTGAAATTAGTGGAAATGGGAAAATTATTGGTGATAGCAAAAGGTCTAGACAGCCAGCAATCAAGATAGTCGATGTCAACTGTATTTATCCACAGCACTGCATTGGTATCTAGTATTCAATCCTGTTGTTTTACTTCTTAACTCAGCTGGCAGTGGATTTTAGGTAGGACCTTTCTGGGCAAAAGTAAAAAAAATATGAAGCATTTAATGCTGAATATCTTGTATTGTGAAAATTCTATACGGTGTATTATATTGGATGAAAAATCTGCAAACAGGATCCACATCAAAACCAGTAATTTGCATGTTAATTTAATTAGTAGATATTTTATGAAATAGTTTCAGTAGCCATTATTGTGCTAGCTCATTTAATGTAGTGGTAAGCTTGATAATTTATGGATGTTTTTAAGCAGAAATTAGATGAAATTCAGATGTTCACAATTACTTTATAAATGCAATGAATATGTTATCAGGCATAACCTTTTCTACTTTAGTAAGAAATAAGCACATATCTTGTATCTATTGTAATTGTGTGGTATGCCCCTATTTGCAAGTTTTCTTAATTCGCAAGTTATTTCCGTCGTTTCTAAAAGACTGAACACTCCAAGAACAGGCTGAACACCCCAAGAACACCCCAAGAACACCCTAAGAACAAGCCATTAAGCCGCTGAACACCCTTTAAAACATATCAAAATCGGCATGTCATTCGAAAAATAATTTGATCAATCAATCAAAATTAATTTTGGGGCGGGAAAGGACCTGATAAGTCTAATGCTGTTGGTGTTGTTACAACCAACTGATGTTTTGCGCGCCAGAAGTGTGAACGGGGGTTTGTACACGCGGAGCAAATTCGAGTTTGACTCCCTTTGTGCATTCAAGCAAATTCCCGTTGTTTTGAAAATCTTTCACATCCTGTGACAATGTAAAAATACGACATGTCACTTGACTACCTATTGTCTTCCAAACAATTGTTCTTCCCGTCCGCTAATTTGCCCAAATGGTCACGCTATGCTAGTGCACGCTAGCTAGTTACTAGTTTACCAGTGCAAGCAGAACGAGACACAGCTCCTCTCTTGACGTCTCCAGCGGGTGCACTCGCAGGCTGGAGAGGTTTTTTATAAGGAATTTTTTGACAAATGAAACAGAAAATGCACAGTGTTGGACTTGTTAGAGGGTAGCAGCAGGACCACAGTTTGCGACTTAAAAGAGGGCTTAGGAGGGGCACATTTTTGGGGCCCGTGCTCGAATGGGGTCATGATAATCTCACTAAATCCTCGAATTGGCCCCCACCCTAGAACTACAAATTATTAATAAGCCCCCACTGCTGCCGTTAATGCTCGAATCGGACCCCTCAGTTTGCTGGTTTTTGCCATCTAAGGTTGCCTTTGGCGCTTTTTCT
Source organism: Rhopilema esculentum (assembly GCF_013076305.1). The sequence continues at coordinate 8,436,962 of NW_027019640.1, forward strand.
TAAGTACCGCAAAAATTCATACTTTTGGTAATAATTGATTAAATGCGCATAAAAAATTACTACTAAAATAAACGAAATCTTTTAATAATATCTTCTTAATGTCTTCAATAATTTTATAAGCCCCTCCCCTCGTATAAGTCGAAGAACCCACCTGGAATAAGCCCCCATACAAAAAATATCAAAAATGAATAAGCACCCATGGGGGCTAACTCGAGGATTTACGGTATGTATGTGGCAGAAATTGCGTTGGTTTTGGGGCAAACGCCCCCAAGCTTTTGCTTAGTCGTCGGTTAAGGCACAGTTTTAAGCGCTTTTATCGGAAAACTGTTTGTTTTTGTGGGTGTTGCGGTTCCTCTTACCTTCCTAGGCAACTATATATTGTAAAAATTATTAGTTACATGGACTGATATAGAAACTGTAGCTAACCTGCAAGATGAAGTTTTTCCTCCAATGGAAGTTTGACTCCAATGCACAAAGGGAGTCAAACTCGAATTTGCTCCGCGTGTACAAACCCCCGTTCACACTTCTGGCGCGCAAAACATCAGTTGGTTGTAACAACACCAACAGCATTAGACTTATCAGGTCCTTTCCCGCCCCAAAATTAATTTTGATTGATTGATCAAATTATTTTTCGAATGACATGCCGATTTTGATATGTTTTAAAGGGTGTTCAGCGGCTTAATGGCTTGTTCTTAGGGTGTTCTTGGGGTGTTCTTGGGGTGTTCAGCCTGTTCTTGGAGTGTTCAGTCTTTTAGAAACGACTGGCCTTTCGTTTCCATAATTTGACAAACTCTCAGATACTTTGCCAATAATAGAGAGACCCAGGTATATTGCAGCAAAAATGCTCTATCTTTAATCTATGACATTTAATCTTAAGCTCAAGCATTGAAGCTTCATAATCTACTTTTTGCTTGTTTGTTGTTTTAATGATCGAATTTTGCACTTGGCCCTTGGTTGTTACATTACTATTTGACATTGAAAGCATTTAGACACGACAGCCTCTTCAACCGCATCCAAGGACCACGGGGCGACCACCACTGTTAATCCTTACTTTCTGCTTTAATTGGCAGTCATCAATCATTGCACACATAGGCCTAACCTTAATGAAATTGTCAAATACTGTCTTTTCAAGATGATATTCTCTGTAAGTCAAGCCATCCGTATTGTGAATAAAAAATATCATCTTAATTCCTTTTTTATCCACAATTAGATATGTCAAAACCCAATCGAAAGAAACTTTGGTCATAGTGATTGAAAGTTTCTGTTTACCACTTCCGTTTTTGGCCTTCAAGAATTCTCTGAACAAATACACAGGCATTGAAAATATAGATTCATTCAATTCGACAATGTTCATTAAATAAATCAACTTGCCTTTTACATTTTTAGTTAAGTCATACCAATTTAGGCTACTACGACCATTATAAAATGGTCAATTTTGTTTGGTTCAATTTTTGGTCCTTAATCAAAATTAGTTTTATAATCTTTGCTTCTCTTGGCTTCATTTCCCCAAAAGCTGCTATCTTCTGGCACATTTTTCTACGAAATAATTACAAATCATATTTTAATGTTTAAATTGACGTGGCGTTACAGGCTACTAATCGCAGCGATGTTTTCAAAGAGGCACTATCGAATAACTAACTCCCGTGTGCGTGAAGTTCGTACGGTGCAGAAATGCAAGGATAATTCACGCAATGATAAAACAATGAATCTTGCTTGAATATCAAGGCTACTTGAGTATTTTCCAAATATGCAGCAGTTTGATGAAAACGGGCAAAATAATACATATCATTAGATTTGTCAACCATTTCCAACAATCTAAGAATGGAAGGTTCTGTGTTGTTCTAATGGCCTAAAGTCTCTTTTACCAAACAAGCTTCAATGATAGGTATTCCTGATAGGAAGTATTATTTTTTAAGGGACTGTTATATGGTCATAAAGCAACAGCATCCTGAACTTCGATCCTTGCCAGAAAAGCTGGAACACTACAATAATCTCGGTCAAAAGTTCGCCATCCCAGGATTTAACTTCATCTCTAAATCATCATTGCTGTTGCTCTATTCTCCCTCTCTCCTCACGTACAATCTTGTTTCCTTCATTAGAAGTGTTTATGCATCCAGTCCCAGTTAGGTTGTCACTAACAATCATGCAGTATTAAGCAAAACTGTAATAGAAGAGGGGAGGAGAAACAACTTTTCAATCTGTCCTACTTTTGTTTAGGTGTTCCAACAATTCACCTTTCCGAACTGGCAATCATATTTTTGCGGCCCGTTGCAACTGTCGCTAGGACGTTGATACTCTTTTTCTACCCATAGTAACACAAATAAACATGACAGATACGATAACACTAGTTAACTAAACTAATGTGCTAACACAATCAAACTTACCAAATTTAAGTTTGACTCAAGTGCCTCGGTTTTCCCGTCAGTACTGTTCAAAGTTCCTTCATGCCCAAGCAATTCTTTGGTCATTTCGTTTTCCAATCTGTCACATTTTTCACTCAGTTCCTTTTTCTCAGTAGATAGCAAATCAATCGTTGCTTTGAGCCCTTCAAGCTCATAACATGCCTCATCATATTTGCCGCGAAACTTTATTGCATCGGCCATTGAAACCGTGTACACATTCTCCATTGCCCGTAAATTGTTCTTTGCTTTTCGTAGCTCTTCATTCAGCGCCTCATTCTGCTCTTCCAAATTCACAAAGCTTCTTAGACGAAATTTCAAATTGTCAATCTCAACTGAAAGATCAGCTTTTTTTAGGTTTAAAGACGAAATTGTTTCACGTTGCTCTATGGACACCTCTTGAGTCAGTTTATGTTCTCTTTCAAGGTGATCCAACTTGACGCGATAATCGGAAATTTTAGATATTAAACTGTCATTTTCGTCTTGTGCCTCTAATAGCCTTAAGTGTTCTCTTTCCCACTTCTTTTGTAGCTGAAATATTCCTTCTTCTAGATGTGTTCTCTCCTCATCCTTTTGCTTGACAATGTCTTCGATCTTTGAAAGCTCAGTCAAGCATTTTTCCATCTCTTCTTGTGTTTTCTTCTCTTGAATTTCCAATTCATTTAATTTGAAAGACTTGACCAATAGCTCCCCATTTTCTTTTTCGAGAAGCCCAAGTAGAACTTCGTCTTTGTTTTTATCCTTCATAAGCTTATCGGCTTGCAAACGAAGCTGCTCATTCTCGGTCTCCAGGTTAAATTGATGCTCTGTCATACCTTTCTGCATATTGACTTCCTGTTCAAGTTGCTTGTATAAAGCTTCCACTTTTTTACAGAGCTCTTCGTTCAATAAAGCCAGCCGTTTGTTTTCATGGACGACATCTTCCTTTTCCACTCGCTGCTTTGCTGCACCATGCAGGCGCGATTCTATTCGTTTGAATCCGTCGTCAAAATAGTTGAAAGAACATTCGATTTCGTCAAGCAATTTCGCAAATTGGTTGCAGTTTGTCTTGAGCTTTTCAGCTTCTTCATCATACACGGAAGTACCAGTTCTGGATAGTACCACCTTGTCGTAGGGACCGAGTTTCTTTGATGAAGCAGCGTTATTCCCTGCAAACAGAGTTAAACCATAGTCAAGATTTCCCTCTCTCGTTTTCTGCTGAAATTTTCATGCTAAATAGAAATACTCTAGACCGATTGAACCAACTGTTTTCTATTTAAACAATTGTTTAACTAATGGTCATAGCGTCAATTTATCATGAAAGTCGACTTTGATTGGTTGTCTTGTTTTTACCAATCAGCGACCGTTAAACTCTCACCAAATTAAAGAGTCCAAGAGAGCAAATGTCTATATCATAACTCTAGTAAGGGGAACTATTTCAGCCAATCAGGAGTTTTGTTTACATTTTAGTAATTTTGCCTTTCAGAGGATACAATTCAAGAGTCTAAATTTCTTTGAAAGACTAAACAAAAATTGCCTTTGATAATACCTGACGGATATTGCTTCTCGAGAGAGCCTCTTGCGAATTGTTCCGATGATGTGGAACCTTTGTCACCTTTTGGCACAAGTTGGTTTGATGTTGGAATATCCCAGAAATTGATTGACAATGACTTTTCTTTTTCTTGAATGACATTGTTATTCCATGCGCTTGCCTCTTCCCTATAAACAGGCAGTTCTTGCTTCGGCTTTTCTGATGGATCTGAAAGAATTGCAAAAGTAGTTGGAAATGATGACACCTTCATCTGCTCAATATTTTGAAAGCAGCAGGTTTCAGCGCTCCATGAAAAGAAAACAGAAAATGTGCATATTTAAAAAAATGAAACATAACGTACCAGACAATCCCTGGTTTACGTCAAATGGAGCAGATGAGGAGAAAGCTAATGGAGGTTCCAATACAACCGAAGGCTCTTCTTCATCCTCCTCAAAGAGAAGTTCTGGTATCTCTTCTGCAGGTTGGGGCTCTGAAGTAAATCAAAGAACAATCAATAAAATCGAATACGAAGAGATAAGTAATCTCAAAGATCATTAGAAACTATTTACCATTACATTCTATTAATGCCTATAAAAGAAGTTTCTCACATACCTGCAGAAGTCAGTGCAGCTTCTAGTTGAATAAGTGTTGGGGTGACTTGTTCAACTTCAGGCAATGGCTGGTTGGATGATGGGATTTCAAAGTCAGCCACAACCAACGAGATTTCCTGTTCATCAATGATCTTTTCTTCCGAATTCTCTTCTTCATCCTCCTCAAAGAGAAGTTCTGGTATCTCTTCTGCAGGTTGTGGCTCTGAAGTAAATCAAAGCACAATCAATAAAATCGAAAACAAAGAGATGAGTAATCACAAAGATGATTAGAAACCATTTTCGATTACATTCTATTGATGCCTATAAAAGAAGTTTCTCACATACCTGCAGAAGTCAGTTCTGCTTCTATTTGAATAAGTGTTGGGGTGACTTGTTCAACTTCAGGCAATGGCTGGTTGGATGATGGGGTTTCAAAGTCAGCCACAACCAACGAGATTTCCTGTTCATCAATGATCTTCTCTTCCGGATTCTCTTCTTCATCCTCCTCAAAGAGAAGTTCTGGTATCTCTTCTGCAGGTTGGGGCTCTGAAGTAAATCAAAGCACAATCAATAAAATCGAAAACAAAGAGATAAGTAATCACAAAGATGATTAGAAACCATTTACGATTACATTCTATTGATGCCTATAAAAGAAGTTTCTCACATACCTGCAGAAGTCAGTTCTGCTTCTATTTGAATAAGTGTTGGGGTGACTTGTTCAACTTCAGGCAATGGCTGGTTGGATGATGGGGTTTCAAAGTCAGCCACAACCAACGAGATTTCCTGTTCATCAATGATCTTCTCTTCCGGATTCTCTTCTTCATCCTCCTCAAAGAGAAGTTCTGGTATCTCTTCTGCAGGTTGGGGCTCTGAAGTAAATCAAAGAACAATCAATAAAATCGAAAACAAAGAGATGAGTAATCACAAAGATGATTAGAAACCATTTACGATTACATTCTATTGATGCCTATAAAAGAAGTTTCTCACATACCTGCAGAAGTCAGTTCTGCTTCTAGTTGAATAAGTGATGGGGTGACTTGTTCAACTTCAGGCAATGGCTTGTTGGATGATGGGGTTTCAAAGTCAGCCACAACCAACGAGATTTCCTGTTCATCAATGATCTTTTCTTCCGGATTCTCTTCTTCATCCTCCTCAAAGAGAAGTTCTGGTATCTCTTCTGCAGGTTGGGGCTCTGAAGTAAATCAAAGAACAATCAATAAAATCGAATACAAAGAGATGAGTAATCACAAAGATGATTAGAAACCATTTACAATTACATTCTATTGATGCCTAAGAAAGAAGTTTCTCACATACCTGCAGAAGTCAGTTCTGCTTCTAGTTGAATAAGTGATGGGGTGACTTGTTCAACTTCAGGCAATGGCTGGTTGGATGATGGGGTTTCAAAGTCAGCCACAACCAACGAGATTTCCTGTTCATCAATGATCTTCTCTTCCGGATTCTCTTCTTCATCCTCCTCAAAGAGAAGTTCTGGTATCTCTTCTGCAGGTTGGGGCTCTGAAGTAAATCAAAGAACAATCAATAAAATCGAATACAAAGAGATGAGTAATCACAAAGATGATTAGAAACCATTTACGATTACATTCTATTGATGCCTAAGAAAGAAGTTTCTCACATACCTGCAGAAGTCAGTTCTGCTTCTATTTGAATAAGTGATGGGGTGACTTGTTCAACTTCAGGCAATGGCTGGTTGGATGATGGGATTTCAAAGTCAGCCACAACCAACGAGATTTCCTGTTCATCAAAGATCTTTTCTTCCGAATTCTCTTCTTCATCCTCCTCAAAGAGAAGATCTGGTATCTCCTCTGCAGGTTGGGGCTCTGAAATGAACGGATTGAGAAATGCTGGTGATTTATTTTGAACTTGGAAAAATGAATTTTTCAGTATAAGTATGTTGTGTTAAAATAGGTAACTGGTTTTTTAATGAAATATAATTTTGTAAGCATACTTTCATTTCTGCCATTGTAAGCATACTTTTGAAAATGAGTGATCGTCTTAACCAAGGAAGTAAATGATTGTAAACAATCTTTAGGTACCTTAGAACTGACAAAATGCATAAAAGAAGGAAAGAGAAAAGTTATAACTTACCGATGTCAATGCACATTTCGATGACTTCCTGAGATTCTAAGCTTACAGAGTTGTCAAGTTGGTTACATCTGTCAATTCGCCTGCTTGATGACCTTAATTCTAGACCAGAATCATGCAAATTCTCGTGAAATGCAACGGCTTCGTAGTCTTCTTCAGGCATAGCTGCATTTTCATTTTCTGCTACACTCCCATCTTCATTTGTCATCAATGACGACTTGATGTTCAAGAGATTTGGGTCTGAAAGATATTTTTCAATCTCAAAGACGCAACTTATTTTGTAACCAATTCACTGAGGCTATGCAAGTATGGTGTTTGAAATTTTAATTATTTTAAGCAAGGTTTACGTCTTTGGCTACTGCAGATAGGTACCCAACCTTTGCTTCAGGAAATATGTGACCGCCGCAAAGGTTAAGCGTTTATTTTGAAGGTGTTAGTTACATTTTTTTAACTTTTTCTTAAACCCTTCATTCTTTTTTCAATGGTTGTAGATTCTTCAAGCTTTAATCCTTAATTTATTCTCAAACGTTTTGCTTCTCTGCGAGTATTACTTGTTGCTCCCCGGAGTTCCCAGTTCGTGACTTAAAATCAGACTTTTCAGTCCGGTATTTTGAATCCAGTTTACCAAGCTTAAACAATGGGCATCTTCGGCCATAAAGAAAACATGGGACGTAGCCCCATAAGGTTTTCTAGGGATGGGGATGTCACTTGTGGGACGTGGCTCCACAAGGTTTTCTAGAGATGGGGTTGTCACTTGTGGGACGTGGGCCACAAGGTTTTCTAGAGATGGGGTTGTCACTTGTGAGACGTGGCTCCACAAGGTTTTCTAGAGATGGGGTTGTCACTTGTGGGACGTGGCTCCACAAGGTTTTCTAGAGATGGGGTTGTCACTTGTGGGACATGGCTCCACAAGGTTTTCTAGAGATGGGGTTGTCACTTGTGGCTCCACTGTTGGCACTGGCGTTGTTTAAAGGTCCCTGATATTTCAACTCTTCCGTTTTGACCAAAAATCCTTCAATCTAAATCATTTACCCATTTTGAAAGCATCACCTCTAATTGTACCCCGACGAAACTTTTTCTTTGCACATTTTTGAATATATTCTTCAAATTTGGCAAGAATGTTTCGTTTTCCTCTTTTCTTTCCTGTTGAACTTTAGCTCAACCGTGATGTTAAGTCTATATTTAACTCTATAACGAGGTTATTGATTTTAAAAAGGTTTTTCCTTTATCAAAAACTCTTGTATTCCAAAAATGAAAGATGGTACTTTGTGAGTCTGTTTGGTAGTAAATTTAGCTTTTGAAACAAATCTGTTCTGTATCCACAATAAATACTTTACATTACAGATATATGGAATTACTTTCAACAAACCCACCGATGAATTCAATTCTCCTTTCGTGCTTTGATCTATAAGTCTGAAGCATTTCATATATCCTAGAAAAATGTTTGGGATTGTATTAGTGTGGGTTAGCTGCTCTCTTCCAAAACGATTTTATGGAAAACTGCTAAATTTTACATTGGTTGCGTTCACTATGAAATTGTCACAAAGGCTTTGAGAGTTTGTGTTTTACTACAACTAACAATTTTAGGTTCCAAGTCTTTGATTGGCTGAGCGACCTAAATTCTCCATACTCCATTAGCCAATCAGAATTCAAGAATATGACAACAAACGTGTCTCGCAGCTATATTTAGGCCTATTTTGGACGTTTTTACCACTACCCACAAAAAAACGTGTAAAATGTTCTGAAAGATAACCTAAGTCTTTTTTAAAAAATTGAATCTTTAATAAATTTATGAAAAAACTGCTGTTGTACTCAGTTAAAATTCTTCCGCGATCGTCAGTTACTAAGGCTTGAAACTGTCCCTTTCAAACCCTTATAATAATTAGGGGAGAGGTATACCATAAAAATTACATGTTTTAATCTTTAAAAGCTGTTTTATCTATTTAATTAACAAATATGAACTTACCTTTACAAGCCACTGATAAATTATTTTCTTTTCGGCATTGATGATTGTGTCACTGACGGAAAAAATCGCTAAATTCCACTGAGAGAAAACGCAGCCCATCTTTCTCTCAAAATAACTACAATTGTGCAATTTCTTTTGCGCTCAGGTACTTTATATCTGCATTTTGAAGGCTTAAAGATAGATGAGAAGCTCACTTCCACCGATGTTCACTGCTACGGCCTTGTAAAAGCTGACGCCATTCGTCAACGATGGAAAGGGCGGGAAAATGAAAATGCATTGATTTATGGAAATTACCTATTCTGTGTAAAAAAAGTGTGTGGTTTTCTGAAAAAGATTCAAGAGGATACCCTATCAAATAAAATGAAAGAAAATGAAATTTTTAACACAGCAAAGTAATTTTTCGTAAATGATACATATTTCATTTTTCCGCCCTTTTTATCGTTGACGATTGGCGTCAGCTTTTACAAGGCCGTAGCAGTGAACATCGGTGGAAGTGAGCTTCTCATCGATCTTCAAGCCTTTAAAATGCAGATATAAAGTACCTGAGTGCAAAAAAAATGGAAAATTGTAGTTATTTTGAGAGGAAGATGGGCTGCGTTTTCTCTCAGTGCAATTTAGCGATTTTTTCCGTCAGTGACCTAAGCATCAATGCCGAAAAAAAAAGATTTAACAGTGGCTTGTAAAGGTAAGTTCATATTTGTTAATTAAGTGGATAAAACAGCTTTTAAAGATTAAAACATGTAATTTTTATGTTATCCCTCCCCCCTAATTATTATAAGGGTTTGAAAGGGACAGTTCCAAGCCTTCGTAACTGTCGATCGCGGAAGAATTTTGAGTGAGTACAACGGCAGTTTTTTCATAAATTTTTTAAAGATTCAATTTTAAAAAAAATGTAGGTTATCTTTCAGCACATTTTACACGTTTATTTTTTGTGGGTAGTGGTAAAAACGTCCAAAATAGGCCTAAATCTAGCTACGAGTCACGTTTGTTGTCATATTCTTGAATTCTAATTGGCTAATGGAGTATGAAGAATTTTGGTCGCTCAGCCAATCAAAGATTTGGAACATATGCTACCTTAAACTTAAGATTGTTGATGCTAAAACAAGTATAGTTTTGTCGGTTTACTAGCTCAAATTTCGAATGAAATTTGCAATTGTATTGCTATACCTTTTCTGGCGAAATTGAAGAGCCTTGTCCTCTGCGAGGCTGCTATATCTTGTACGGTAGATCTCTGCACCATAGCGTAAGAGGATCTCAACACATTCTTCTTCTCCTTTGACGATCGCCAGCAACAAGGGGGTCCTGTGTTGAAAAAGCAAAATATCAATCATTGACATTTCGTTACATATAACTTTTATATGCTTTCTTAATATTGGATCATTAGCAAAACCAACTGAAATATTTAGATAAGAACCTTTTTTAAATTGACTAAATAATGGGAAGTAATAAATCTATGTATTGAGACCTTATGCAGTGTTGAAAAAGTAAGTTTAAGTATGCTATTTTAACGAACAACTACAAAATTCATTTCCATAAATCCTTTAAAAATTGATTCAAACCATACTTACTTTCCGATTATCTCTCTGATTTCTGTTTCTGCTCCATTTTTCACTAGCAATAAAACCACATTTGGCAACCCAGCAAGGACTGCTTCGTGCAGTGGCGTAGATATATGCTGTGAAAACCCAAGTTTTATGAGTGGGAGTTCTTAAGTGTTTATGAATGCATGCATGCTGTACATCAATCAATATATGAATGCTACATTTTAATGATTTTTAGACTTAGAGCGTGAAAGATTCAGAATAGGTTAATGAGTAAGAGAGGCTCGTAAATCATAATCTGTATTTATAGATATCTTGCGCTATTTCTAGCTGTAGCCTTGTTTTTTCTGATTATCCTATGGTGTTAATCATAAAGTTCTACTTTTACAAGGCTTTACCAAACAAAAACCATTCTGAAATCGTTAGGGTATCGTGGATTGTGTTGACTTGCTCTGAAATCTTAATCAAGATCGTTTGTGATTGAGCAGTGTCTCATTCTTGATTCTTGTTCTTGAAGCTAATTGCATCAAAAATGCAAGAAAGAACTTTTTCTAGTTATGTTGAAGATTTTCTAACAACAGAGTAGAGGCTTTCAATTATCACATACTTTCTATTTCGGTTGCCTTTCTCGGGTGTACTTTTAACCAGCGTACAAGAATAAACTTATAGCAAGGTGACTTACCATATCTCTTGCATTCACATTCACATGCACTTGTTTCACCAGGTATTCTGCAATCTCCATTTTCTTTCTGAAAATGGCGTAATGCAGTGGTGTGGTCCCTGCGTGGTCAGGTCGGTTGAAGTCAAACTCTATTCCGTAGAATACTTTGACTATATCCAAATGTCCGTTTTTGATTGCCTGTTCAAAAAGAATCGTCATCAGCATTGGTGACAGATTACTACATAAGGTAGGAGATCAACTTCATCCACCTTCCTCTCTACTTTAAAAATGTTGGTTTAAAAAAGAAAATGATCTATAAAGTTGCCTAAAATTGTTATCTTGAATTTCAACCATGTTTAATAGCAGCGAGGGGTGCCAACGTGAAAGGAAAGGTAGGTCGCAAAAATTGAAACTAATAATCAGAACCATATTTGAAGAGAGATATTACTTACCATAAAAACAGGACTCCTCCCAAATCTGTCAATAGTGATTTTGCCATCAGCATCCAAAATGAGCCGTACCACTTGAATTCTGCCGGCGAGGCATCCATAATGCAGTGCCGTTCTGCAAAATTACAATATAATTTATGCAAACCTAATCTATAGAAAACTATAGAGACTGAAGTTTTTCCCGAAGAAAGGAAAAACCTCAAATTGCTACATAGAAAATATTAATTCTATAAGTTTGTAGACCCCTTTAAAAGGCAAAAAATCTCACAGATTTCGTTCCAGGAAAAATAAAAAGTAGAGGGAGGAAGAAATTTTTATGGGCACTGTAAAGACACAAACACATGACACAAGACACAAATAAAATGTACATTAGTGGTAAAATATAACGCAAGAACAGGATAAAGATAGTATAATGTGTAATAATTTTATTGATTTTAGATAGCACGAATACAAATAATTTGAATTCTTAAGGTTAAAATAAATATGAAACAAATAATGACCATCAACAAAAGCTGTTAAAGAATATAAATCAAATTTATTTAAATAGGAATTGTCAAATATCTTGGAAACATTTCAAACTAATGCGTTCTGCTTTATTATCATTTGATTTATCATAAAGAAAATAAATTGGAACGAGGAATAAATAAAGCTGATTGCCGAATAAAGATGAGTGAAATATGTCTTCTTTAATTAGTTCTCTAGATATAAAGACATTCTACTGTTAAAAACTTTTAAGGAGAACTTACCGTCCTTCGACATCTTTCTTGTTGATATCAACTCGTCTTTTCTTTAAAAGACTTTGCAGTTTCTGAATCTTGTTCTTGTACGCGGCTCGGTGTAACCTTGGAAGATCCCAAAGGTTTAAGCCGTCTTCATTCGTACTCGCTGTTGAGCGGTGAAAAAACTTCGACAACATTGTCAATCCTTCACAACCGATGTTCACAACTCAACTGATTAAAAATGTTAACCGAAGATGTTAAGTTACAGATTGATCGTAATTTGACGTCATATCAATAAAGGATTATCCATCGTCATAGTTGATTTGGAAGCGAAAAGCCTGGTACCTAATTTGCGTCTCTACTAATTTGCGTTTCCAAAACAGAATTTGGCAGAAGGGCAAATTAAAAGAAATGAAGGACAAGTCTTACTGCTGAGATTATCAAAATACCTTTCAATAATGGGTGTTCATTGATAGACTGTGTATTTATAAGCATCAGGTTGTTAAAGCAGACAGTTTTCAGATTTGACGTCACTATTACCGCTTGAATACGAGGTTTCTTTTGGTCCCTTTTGCGGAAGCAATGTTAGTGTTTTTGAGAACAGTAAGAGAATGGGATGCCTTCTTGGAGGCACAAAGAAAGAAAATAGATAATGAAAGGCCACAAAGCAAGATCTGAAGATTCCCACAATAATAGCTAACATCATTGGGTCTTCGGGAATCTGCAAAATAGATGTAGTAATAGTATCATCAGATAGCTTTTGCCGAAGGCAATAAAGATAAGTTGGGAGAAAATGCCCATTAATCTATTAAACAATTTTATTCCAATTAATTTTCTCGAAGAAGGGCAACTAGAACTAATCCAATGAAAACCGTTTGAAACCGAAGTTTTATCCAGAAAATTTATTCGACAACCAGAAGAGTCGCTTACTTTTCGAATTTCGAAAAATAATCCCAAAAAATTATGAAGGGCTGCTAGTAGGATCAGTACAGCACATAGAGGCCCCATGGAGAGCTTTAATTACTCGGGTGTAAAGGGCGAAGGAGAAGAAATAATAGTGAACTTGAGATTCTGTTGGTTATTGATTAGGAGAACCAGAAACAGTAAGGGATAAATATCGCATGTAGAAAATGCATAGAAAATTAATGTTGATCCTGACATTTGAGGTTTACTTTCATTTCAGGATGTGATATTTTGAAGTTTCAATGTAGGCGTACACTAAATTCGAGGTTTTCATTTGTATTCCCCCGAGAAAATCAATTTCTGTCCCGTCTGAGCACTTCTAGCCCGCTCTCTGTATTTTCAAAGCCAGTTAATTTACGGACCAGACTGTGCTGCTTTTTATCGTTGTAAAATTTCCAGCACCCCCTGTTCTGTGCTTTAGTCTTTCGCAAACTAACCTTGAGCACCAGCGATAGTAAAGCAACCAATCGGCTTCTGATATCGCGGGTGCTCACTTTTGGCGGGAGCACCCCCTATTGTCAAACGTAGTTCAAATTTTCATTTAGGCAGGCGGAAAAAGCATGTTGTAGTTGTTGTGTAGAAATGGCGATCGCCAGTCACAACAGAAGTGAAACGATTTCTTTTAAAATTTTAATAGAACAAAAGCGTGTGTAATGAGGTGAGGCCTATATTTCATATTTTAAACTTGATGCGATGCAAGAGATCAAATTATAAACCTCTGGGTTTTTAATTTGGTGTTGTATCTATGAATCTCAATTAAATAGCCAAGAGCTCAGCTTACAGACCTACTGATTCCCCAGAATATTGTCATCTTTCCAAAATCATTAACCAGATATTAATTAGTACATAAACTTACAGAAACATTAATGATATTTATTTCATCTATTAGAAGTAGCTGTATTTTAAAAAAGTTTATTAAGTAGTCAGAATGATGGAAGAAGAAATCAAATATTTATTGTTTTTATTTTAACCAAGAGAAAAGCAATTACAATTGTTTCTTAGTATCATTTTGTTGTATTTTATGTATTGGTTTCATTTTAAATAGCACATTGCCAGAAGTTTAGGAAATAATTGTTTTAAAATCAAGTATTTGAAAAACAGGTATGTCCAAAAGAAATTCTAATCAGCATAAATTTTCAAGGGCATGACACCAGCCCCACCCAAAACTGAGCACCCCTCAATTTTTTTCTGGATCCGCCCCTGAGAGATATACAAATCATTAAATCATAAGAGTCCCTCATTCATGAGAGAGTTTTTCGTACAAAGGAAAATGACTTATAATTTACGAATAAGAAATACGCTGCAACTTCCGCCTACCAAACGTTATCATTTGGGATAAACTCATTGGCATTCCAGGGGAGCATTCTCTGGAACACCTTGCCTGATACGATAAAAAATGTGGAAAATATATCCAAATATAAAGAAGGCATACATGCCTGGAATGGAGACAAATGTAGCTGTAAAACATGTAAATAGGTAGATTAATATTGTACTCTTTTCTTTTCATGTATATAAATAGTTAGTATTAATTAGTTTTACATAATTATCTATGTATATCAACTATCGCTCAAACTAACTGTAAATAAAGAGATTATTATTATAATTATTATCAGTACAGCATCCTCTTGTTATTCACATCGATGTACCCACTGAACCAAAATTCCTGTCGCTAGAGTTTTAGCATGACTCCTCCCCTCCAAAAATTTTCCTGAAAGTCAATAAGCAATGTTTTTCTGAGTATCGTCAAATTGTCTATTCTGAGCGGTATAGTAAATTGCTCAATTTTAGTCTTGGAGATGCATTTTTTTGCCATTCGAAAAGGCTTAATTTCAAAAAATATTTTTGCGTCGACCCCAACCATGGTGGGTCCTCCTTTATCACTAAACTTGATTCTGGCCCCCCTAGTTCCTATTTGTTGGCATCGTCTCTGTAAATGCAATATAACAAGCTCCTTTCTAGTACTTTTTCATTCATATCTTTTAATTCTAAAGGCGTAGTCAAAATAATAAGAGTCAAGCACAACTTCAAACTTTAAAACTTTAAAAACATATTGATATTTTGAATAAAGAAATAGATGAGGGACGAGGTCCATTTCTGTACTCATATCAAAACATACATATAGGATCCTCTTAAGACCTCTTCTGGAGACCGAGGACCAGGTATGCCGGAGCATACCCTGGGTACCAGACTCACTATATATGTTTATATAGTGAGTCTGGTACCAAGGGTAGCCGGAGCACGGCTTGCCATAGCGATATTTATCACTCTTTATTATCTACTATTGTTTTGCCCTGTCTCTTGGCACTCATTACCCCTCAGCTCACCCTACAACTGTTCCGGTCTCTCCGCCTGATATCAACTTTGTCAAGGCCCCTCTTGCACGAAACTTGGTAACTTCAATTCAACCCTTCTCAAAAATATTTTTTATTTTATTTATGCTCATTACCCTTTTCGTGTTCCTTTTTCGTCATGTAAATCGAGCCAATCTTTTTCGACCAATCATAATTCGTAAAACTAAGCAAATTACATTGCAACCTAATCAGAAACTATTGGCATTTGTTTTGTTGAATCTCTAAACAATCTTACTTTTCACAAAAATACTCAGGGCACTCAATAGTGTGATAAAGACTCTTGTTCTTTTAGTAAGAACGTTTTAATAAGAGCACGAATCTCAAAATTAGTCAAAAGTTATGAAGAAAGAACAAGCTGATTTTGAGCTACTGTAAGATGTAATTTTGAAAACTGTTGTAAAATCCCTTTAAATAATTTAATCTCAAAAATAATTTTTTGCCATCAAGGGATGCTTTTTCGGCGAATTTTTTCACTTTGTTGGCAAATGGGGTCTGAACAGTCCCCCCCCGCCCCCGCCCCCCTTAGAGCACGCTAGCCAGCAATTGCACTGCCTACGCCCTAATGACTTAAGAACAAATTATAAAATTGGCCTTGAATTTTCGAAAAAGTCCAAAAACACCTAGCATGAACTTCAATTGATTTGTTCCTGTAAAAAAGGAGTTTAGAAACACTTTGACATTTGACTTTTGTTCTTTGAGATTTTCCATATCGTTTCACTCTTTTCAAAAATAGAAATGGCAAAAGGATTTTTTAGAGAGAAGCCAGTCTCTCAAAAGTAAACCTGTATTGCACTGGACATTGAAAAAAATCGAGTTTATGAAGGAAGTTGAACTCAGAAAGTTGAATGACGGACGTCTATAAAGGAACTTTGTTTCCTCTTTCCTTTTACAACTATGCATCAATCTGCAACCGGAACATGGTTATTTTTGGCAGCAAATTAGTCAGATGTATATCAGCATCCCCTTTGACCTGCTATATGTTTAGCCAATTTGATTTGCTTTCTCGCTGCGTGGGATTTAGGCTGTCAGCAGTAACCATATTGTTTGAGTTGCTTGATTTCCTCTGACGTAATAAGCGATACAAAAGGGCAGAAACAATCAGTGTAATCTTTGGTGAATAAAAAGCATTAGAAGGGCGTTGGGTTTCAAACCTACAACTCCTACCTAATCACATTGATGATGCATTGTTGATTGGGATCACGAGATTGTTTTGTTGTGCAGGCTAAACAGTTTTATGCACCCACGTTTCCATATCAAATGCTGAGTCATCGGACTGATGAAAGTTTTCAGAAAATCAACCGCATCAGGAATTTTCGAATATATGGTACAGTGCAGTGTTTGTGGATCTTTTTACTAAAGACTACGGCCGTCAGTCTTTAGGGCATACTCGTTGAAAAAGGAGCATCCAAAGCCTCCTTCTCATAGCCTCTAACTTTTTCAAAGGAAAATCAACTCTGGGGTCAAAGCCTCGGTTCTTTGAATAAAGAATGAAAACCTACTGTAATAACATATTCAAAACTAAACAAACTTTTCCAAGCCTATATCTTTTGTTAATGATATTAAAAAGATTACCTACTTCGTAAGCAAACCCAATGTTCTTCTTTTGTAAAATATAATATACCTGGTATTTAAATAGTACCCTAGGCCGTAGCAATGAGGGGACATTTGGTGCGTGACATTTTTTTTGACATCTACTTATTTTTCATAAGAACCAGATAATTTTTGCTGAGCCTCGATGTTCTAAATATTTTGATAATTTTAGGCTCAAATGTTCTTGAAATGTTCTTATTTATAGAGTGATTCTTTTGCAAATATTTGAGAAGTTACTTTTATAGTTTCTAAGACGTTTTACTGGGTAAAGTTTAAACGTAAAGCAATGACTGCTAGCGTTTATAGACAAACTTGCATAGTTTTGTTCTGTTGACATGACATACACTCTTTTTTTTATAAGAACCAGTAAATTTGATTTCAGGCTGGATTGTTCTTAATTTGTTCTTAAATTAAGAGGGTGTAAGCAGTGCTATTGCTCGCCTTTTCGCTCTAAGGAGGTGTTCAGGCCTCATTTGCCAACAAAGTGAGTGAGACAGCCTTAATTTGCTGACAAATTTGAATATTCACCGAAAAAGCACCCACACATCGCTAAAAATCCTCGATTTTGAGAAAAACGTTGTTCAAAATTGCATTTTTCAGAAGCTCAGCCTCAGCTTGTTCTTAATTTGTTCTTAACTTTTGACCAGTTTTGAGGCTCGTGTTCTTATAAAATTGTTCTTATAAAAAAAGAGTGCAATATAAATTCAAAATACAAATTGTTTTTTTTAAATTTCTCATCTGAAGCTGAGCATGTTCTAGCCTTGTTCTCATTTTTTGGGCAAATCGAGCCTCGGTGTTCTTATAAAGTGTGTTCTTATAAAAAAAGAGTGTAGGGGTGCTTCCTCGTCGCATGTTGAAACTTGTCGGCAAGTAGAGGATGGTTGCAAATGCGGGCAAATGAGGCCTGAACACTAGTGGAAATATTAAGAACAGCCAGCCTAAACCTCAATTTTCCTGGCTCCTATAAAAAATAAGTGTCTATGTTCTATAAGTAAAGTTGTAGAACAAAGCAGTTGCTTGTTTTCAGTTGTGCAAAGGTAGAGACGGTCTAGCAGAGCTCGACGGACAAGTAGATATCCAAAAACCTATTGAGGCAAATGTTTGACAAACTGAAATATTTACACAGTAATTTGCAAATAAACAAGACTGCATGCAAGTAATTTGGAAAGCTATCAATCTTCTATTGATTTTGAAATAAGTTCATGATTTTGTTTTTTCCATTTAACTTCAAGATGAAAAATGACAACATGTTGCTGTGGTAATATCTTGCAAATAGAGCACTTAAACAATCTACCGCCCGA
Organism: Rhopilema esculentum; assembly: GCF_013076305.1. The sequence goes on from NW_027019640.1 coordinate 8,455,105, forward strand.
GAGAACAATGGTCAAATCAGATGGGTCTTGATTCTATTGTTTACGTAATGTCGAGGCGATTTATTGTGTAGTGATGACAATAAACAAACAGAATGCATTCTGGCAATATTACGGCGACCTCCAGACAACTCGCATCTCTCCCAGCAGAAGCGGGCAAGTATTCAGTCGATTATCATAGAAAAAGATCGGATAATAAATGGTTGTGATACAGATAGACGACAACATGACGGCAGAAGTCGATGAGAGAGGAAAGAAACTGAAGAGGTTTGATGTCACAGAAACACAAGCTTATAAGGATCTGTATGCGAATAATCTAAGGATGTACAGTTTTCTTATGACGAAGGTGAGATGCGTTTACTAGGCCAGTTCAAGCCATATATCTGATATTCAATTACTGCTTTCAGTTTATTGGAAAACTGTTTAAATGTCACAAACTTAAGGTTCTTTCGCCGGTGTGTTGTTTTTTTGCTCGTAGCGGCGCTGTCTCTACGATAAGGCTAATTAGACTTATTGAAATGTCTATGTTCGTTTACGAGGAATTTTTCTGTCTGGCATTCCACAAATGATCTCGGTCTAGAAATCAATCCAAACGGAAAAATGTAAAATGTTGACCACCGTACTACGAGTTTGATGGGTTTCTCACTGTTGGTCCGAGTAAGAGAACGCGATAGGACAACATCAAACCCTCAATATTCAGCATGTGTTTCTTTGTCTTTGAGGAATTGCCGCAAGTAACAGCATTGTTTTATTTATAACTGTACCCTTTTATGGCTAATCTAAGAAATAGGAAACAAGATGTAAGCTTTCTGGTAACAAGGGAATGAGTTTTAGCGGAGAATAAAAATATTGACTGTCATTTTTTGTTGCCGACCATGATCGAAGAAGATCGATGATTTGTGATCTTTCCTCATGGGTGAAAGGTCAAGCCTTGAGTAAACGGTCAACTTGTCAAGGCAGGGGTGGCCCCTTTCTCGGAGTATTTGCGGCGCCAACCCTGGATTGTTGTTTATAATGCTTTGGGCCCTTTTGATCTGGAAATACGTACAAGCACTTGTCTGGACTCCCCAAAATAATGATAAATCTTAGACACACCCTGAAACAGAGATTCGCCCACATCGCTACTCGTGATCACCGAGCACTTTCTATTTAACCATGTCTCCCGTGACAGAAAAGATGTTAATCAATTGTCATCCCCATTAAAGAAACACCCTTCTCTTCCGCTTTGACAAGTTTTCTTTGCAACATGAAAGCAACAAATGCTTCTTTAGGGAAAAGCCCAATTCTTTCTCTTTTCGGAACAATAGTCCATAATCCTGGCAGGTGAAGGTGCCAAAGACTTCCCTTCCCTTATGGCCCCTTACAGAAAACGTCTCTCATGCCAGCCTTTTATCGACCATTTTTTTTGTATGATTTTTTGTCGATGATATTCGAGATATTTTTCAGTATTAAGACCGGAAAAATGTCGTTCTGAAATGGATTTTGATGTCATATGAAGCAATTCGTACAATTCTTGTCTTGGTCGTGATGAGAACCCATTTCATCTGACTTTGACTAATATAACCAAAATATTCTTATTCAACCTTGAAGTATCTTATTGCTTTCTGAAAAGATACGCTGATGAAACAAATGATCCTTTCCGAAAAGACCTAGCTAAATGTTCCCATTCACCTCGTATGCTAATTGCAGTCACATTCATTATAAATTCGCTTGATTAGGAATCACTCTCGGGTCAAAGAAACTGGTTATAAAAGCTTTCATAATCAATTTCACAATTAAAAGACTAATTTTTTGCACAATTTCATACAGACAATTAGTTTGCAGAAGAAAGTTTTTGCAATGTCAGTTTTGACTGAATGATAACATGCACGCATTTTATTATAAGGAAGTTCTTTACAAGAAAGGGAGCAATCGGATAGGCAAAAGCTGGAATATCTGGTCATGTACGGGAGACTGCCAAGAAATATGAACAATGAAATTATCGAATGCGCATGTTTTGTGTTATTTTAACTTTTGAAACCAGGGGTGGATCCAGGAAATTTTGTGACCTGTGCTCATTTAAAGAGACCACAATCAACAAAGTTACCACGCCCTTTTTTCATTGACGATGTTAAGTAAACAAAGTAGGCTATATAAGCAAGAAAAGTATTGTACAAAATGAGGGAATGTATCAGGGCATCTTTTAAGAAAATTTCACTAATTGGCCAAAAGCATATGAGGGCCCCATTTATTTCGCTACCAAGTTTGGTTTGTCTGCCCCTTAGCCCCCACAGCCCCTTAAGCATCAAGAATGAATGCGAAGAAAATTAAAAATGTTGATGATGAGTTTTGATGTTTTGATCCACCAACACTATGTAAGTCGATCTTTGTATAATTTACAATAAAAATACTTTTGACCATTTGTTTAAAATCATTCCTTTTTACTTGTCTTTACTTGCCCCAGTTTTTTCATAGAAACACGTAGAAAAGTTAAGAGATTGCTAAGAAATTTTGATATTGTACTATTGCGTCTTAGATATTGTCTGGTTTCATTTGACAGGAGATGGATCGAAAGAAACATGAAAGACTCCGAAACCGAAAAGAGGAGTATTTCCAAAACCACGTGGCAACTGAGAACAACCAAAGAAACAATCGATTGCTGAAAAGTTTCAAACAGATGTCACGCATGCGAACTTGTTTGTCAGATTTAGACTTGAGTAGAATTTCTGATTCTGATTCCGAAAATTCCCCCCAAGCAAACTTGAAACAGAGGTCTGAAACAAAAGCAGACTTGCACCTTAGTCAAAATCATAAAGAAGGAGGAAGAGTTAATAGCGAGAGACCACGATCATGGACGGCTCTTGATAATGGCAGCCCGAAACTTCCACGTGCCAGTTACTTCAATGTAAGTACTACCTCAATATATGCAATTGATATCATTGAAATAAACAGAAAAAGATTGTTTAGGAGCTGTATGTAGAAAGCTTTGCAATTGCTACATGCCATGTCAATGTCGATGAAAAGAAGATTCTTCATCGGGGATAGGGGTTGATAAAAAGGCGCGCTATCCTATTTGCTAGGGATACTCCAAACCCTTTTTGTATTTTGTTGGGTTTGATTGCAATCTAGTTTGATGATCGATTGACAATAAGCTCCAGTGCCGATAACTTTGTAAAATTCATGCCACTTGCAAATAACGCACGTGCGTGGCGCACTTCTTGCATTCTCTTCCAGCCTTCAGTTCATTGAGCAAAATCAAATACCAAGCCAAGTCATTTAACCAGAACACCAATAATTATTTGATTTTATTCCTATTGCTAGATAACTTGTATATAGTTTTCCTTTCCTTGTTGCTCGAATCTCCAAAATGCTGTAAGGACGTATAAGACAATAAGGCAAGATTTTAGCCAGCAGTGTAAAGCACTTCTATACACACATACTTCTGATTTTTTTCATTTTCCTCCTTGAAGTCTTAGAACCTATGGCGCTACTTCGATAAACAACTTATGAGCAACTGATTATAAGTACATATGATGATGTTACATCCCACTTGTTTGAAAGTAGCACTACAGGAGTACATTGAACATTTATATTCAGAAATTTTTGACCCTGGGTTTTCATAAATAGAATTCAAGCACTGCATACAAGTAAACTACTGAGTTTTGTTTGCAATCATCAACTTGTTTTTCTTATGGATTAGTCTTACAGAATACAATGAGCCATAGCTTTAAAGATGTCATTCAAATCAATCTTTCATGTTTTATTTCACTCGTTGCGGATTTACGTGAGTGAATAAAAGTTGCTTTGAACGTGTGGTGTGGACCACCAACTCTGCCAATAGTACATATTTTCATTAGAGCCCCATGAGGTGCACCATTGAGACTTAGTCGAATGAAAAAATGTCGGAAAAAAGACGACTGCATAGAAAGAGGATTATCAATGAAACCAGTTCTCTTTAAACCCCTCTATTCTTCTCTCAGCCCCTCTTTTAACTATCACCAGCCCCCAGACACTATACTTTATAGAAGAAACAGAAATAGCTTTGGCAAAAAGAGGCTTTCAAAGCTTTAAAACAAGCAGAAATTGACTTCTGCCGTTCATATCTAAGTGTGTGGGAATCTTTTTTATACATTGCTTGTACACGAAAAACCTCTTTCGGTAAAAACTTAAATCTAGCTAAAATTTCCTACTTCAAAAGTATTTGCGATGCTATAGAAGAATCTACGAGAAATTCCACTGCTACCTTTAAACCAAAGAAGGCAACATCAAATGCTTCTTTGTTCAAATTACAACCCAGTCTACACTTGAGTTGAAGAGCCTGGGTCGAGCGGAAAAGATGGCAGCCTTGAGATATCAACGATTTGAATTAAACGTTGCAGCGCCAGAATTCCCGTTGAAAATTCGTTTTGATGATAGTTTTGTCGCTTTCTTCAACAGGAACGACGATCAAGTGCAGGCCAAGTGACCACACCAAAGTATTTAGCAGTACCTTCAGGATTTGACAGAGCCCCTTCACCATTAACATCACCTGAATCACCATCAGACCCAGCAACCTTTTCAGCATTCAAAGTATCACCGACAAAACAGACGTATATCCCAGCGTTACGGCGACATTTTTCAGACCTCGGTGATCATCGTAACATAAATTCGGAAATTTGTTCTGACAGTGATGCGACAAATTCTGACAGCGAGACTTCACATGCTGAGGTCAATGGAAACGAAAACGTAAGTTATTTACCCTCCAACATATCATACATTTGCAACATTGTATCCCAGTGACCAAAGCAATAGCTGGTATACACTTTTAGATAACTAACAAATCGATTTTTTCTCACTTTGCGTCCCACGTTTTTTTTGGTGTGTAGGGTTTTAATCAATGGTAACTTTTTTCAAAGAAATACTTATTTTAAATTATTAAAATTCTGTAACAACCCTTTTAAGATTAGATTAGTGCTTTCAGTTTCAATTCTATCATAGTTAGCCACAAATACTATCAAACTTTAGGCCCATTTTTTCTGAAAATTGATTAGCGATTTTCTTCAAATCATTTAGATTTGTAGAATATCATTCCATTGCAATAGTACTACAATATAATTTCCTGGTATCATGTTTAATGTTAAATGACGTCAACTTTTTTAAAAATAAACTGTTCATATCTTCGAGTACTAGTGATATGGGTGAATGCTAATATGTTTTTGCAGGGCAATAAATAGCTGCAATTTTCCTCTTGACGGATGGGATTTGTCGTAATATTTCTAATGAAATAGACGTAGACCTCAGAGCTACAAACTCTTTTAGCGTTATTTAGGAGCTATGGGTTGACGACCAGTTTTTTTTGCAGCGAAAAGCAAGTGGATCGCCCAGTCTACAGAGAGCAAGGCAAGCGCGAATACGCCAAGAATATCGAAAAGCTCGCATTGCATCTCTTGAAGGAGAAATTTCAAAAGCAAATTCAGTTTTGAAAGACATTAAAAAGAAAGCACATTCACTGCCGAAAGAGATTCCAGAAAACAGGGTAGCTGAATTCTCCAAAGAGGAGAGCAAAGAAGTACAGTAGAATGAAGAATGCTATATTCAAGTAATTCAAAAGTGACGTCACATCCGGTAAGGAAGGCGGGGTAGTGAAACCCTTAACTACGCGTGGTTGGTTTCGTAGAGGTAAAGAGGCTCTTCTACCTGTTGTTTTTGAATAGTATACGTAGGTTTGAAGGACTATTTTCCCCAAATGTCAGGCAAGAGAATGCAACCCATACTTAAACATAAACGATCCATTGCACACGAAAATTGTTTACCAACACCAATGCAATCTTGATGAAAAAGTTGTTAATCGGTTTTCGAAAGTTACCTGAGGAGTCTGGATATATTGAAGACACGAGGACAAATTTCGATGCCCTGTACGACGTTTTTAGACCGGCCTCTCTAGTCAAAAAATGTTGTGGCAGCGTTGATGTGCCGCCAGATACCAGGCTGAACAAATACTGACGTGTCAATCGTTAATTCAAGATATGATCAAATGTGGGATAGGTCAAGTTTTTTAAAAGAAGTTGAAATGCACGCAAACCGCTATAGCAAACCACGAGATAAAATATTATGTTGATTTTACTCTCGCTCCAATTTAAAGAAATTAATTAAGACATTAAAAATGATGCAAATCACTAAACTGATCTGGATACATCATTTAATTACAGTAAATAACAGTAATAACAGTAAATAATAGCGATTGAATACAGGCTAAAGAAGTAGTCCTCTTCGCCATTAATCAATCCATTGCTTTTGATCAAGGTGCTCTACCTCCCAGTATAATTTGTCTTTACCCCGTCGTTATTGGCTTAGCTTGAGTAAATTCAAACAGTTTGTAATCATTAGTAATTTCTCATGTTCTGTTTTTTTCAGGCCGTTGATGTTTAAATACGATATTTCGATAATAAGAACTGCTAATGAATTTTGAAAGATATTAGACAGCTGACATAAATTTAAGTCAACTATTTTTGTGATGCATAATCAAATTATACACCTTGTATCATAAGATCATTCTGCGAAATGTTTTCTAGGACATTTGATAATAGTGCAATATATACGAGAACAGAAAATGTATGATATGATATTTAGTTATAGTGTATATAACAATGTCATTGTAATCAATTTTTTCGATTGACTATTTTATAATTGATTTTTCTGTCGTCGAATTCATTTATTTTGTTTATCCTAAATACAGGCGAAATTGGAAATTTTCCTAATCTGTGTCAAATTACTTTTTACAGTCATGAATAAGACTTGTTAAAAACCGTACTCCACTGAAAGCAATTCAGTTGTAAAAAGCAGATGGTAAACGAGTTATAATAAAGTCATTACTCAGGACTCAAGCACAAAATCAATACGATTACCATTAAGATCTTCTTGAATTGAAAAATGTTAGGAACCCCCAACCAGAAGCTCCGTGAAGGAGGGACCAAGGGTAGTTGCCCCTCCAATACATAGAGAAACTACTAGCAAAATACAAGCTTTATGAGTATAGCTCAAATCTTTATTGTGAAAGTGACGGTTGTCTTATTTGCTCAAAACACCTTGGATAGATAGAAAGTCTGGTTTTTATTATCAATCGATTGTTCCCGATGGCGGTACCACAGAAGAAGGGGAACTCTGGGAACACACCCCCTCCAGTTCTCAGCTGGTTCGATCTCGTCGTTGAAAATGTCTTTACGTTGCGAAAAGTTAGACACGGGCGTTCCATGTTGGTAAAAGGGCGTTTACTTGCAGTAAAAGGACGTGGCTCAAGGGTTTCTTGACTGCTCATGGAGGTGCCCCTTTTCTGTCTCAAGTGCGCCTACTTTTAGAGTGCGTCCGACATCTGTGGTGTGCCCCTCCCTCAGTGGTGGGCCTTTACCGTCTCAGTCTGACCTTGATAATTATGCATCGTAGCCTAATTTCTTAGAAATTTATTCGATTTTGCTGAAAAACAGAAGATGATAGTATTTCCCTTCTCCTGAGAATTTCTCCTTCTACCCCCAAAAGAGTTTATTGGTGACACTGGCTATCACCCTCGAATAAGCCCCTAGCACAGGGCTTCCGACAAGGGGTACTGGGGGCATGCCCCCACATTTTTGCTAAGCGAAACAGCTTTTTTCCAAAATCTTTGCCCCCACTTTTTGTGCTAATTTTTTCTCGTTCCCCCACTTTCCACCCTGTGTAGGAGCCCATGTAACATGCCAATTAAATTCTTACTATATACCTTTTGTCCACAATAAATCGAGTTTCCAACAGAATATGGAATAATAGGAAGTCGAAGCAATTTCAGGATCACTTTGATATCGCATTGAACCACGGTGGTGGATTTAAGGGGGGGGGCAACAAGAGGCAGTTTCCCCTCCCTCGACGAGTTGCAGCAAGTCTGGCGCCCCTTTTTTAGAAATTGTGCGCCTCTTTTGAAGAATGCGAATCAGTTGAAAAAGTGAGAACGATAGGTCAATTTGCTTCAAGGATTACCTAAAAGTTATGTTGTTTATTTCAAAAATGGATCTGAAATTGTTGTATACAGCGTACTCTCGTCCCCAATTCCTGAAAATTTCTTGAAAATACCGAATTAGCCCCCATTACCAACTGCCTCTCCTTCAAGTTTGCCCTGTATTCGCCCCTGCATTGAACCGTTTCGTGCTTCTCGAAGTGAACTTGAAAAAGCTGTCAGTATTGCAACTCCCCTCCAAATAAGGGAGGGGGGGCTAATTCGGGAACTTACGGTATTTTAGCGGGAACGAGGCTTGTTTAGTATTGTTCATACGAGGAAGCAAAAATAAACCTCGATCTCATTCATCAGGTAAATATGGCGGAAGGAACAACAAATCTGATTCTATCTGCAGCAAGGCTGAAATAGACTTCTAACAAGATGTAAATAGTGGAATTGCAAAGTAGAAAGGCAGCACAGAGTATCGTTGGTCATAAACTGTTTATTAAAGCCAGTATTTGTGTAATAAACAGGTATATTTTTGGAGGATTTGGATGCAATAATAGGCCGCAACATGATCAGATATCAATTCCGACCCAACCTTGTCGACCATTCTCAGATATTTGTAATCGTCAGGCCATTTTATAACGCAACTGACCAAGATTTGGGCTCTGTTAATGAAAAGCTCGGCTGTTATCAATTTGCTAAGACCCAAAATGACAGCAACAGAATCATACGATTCAAATTTCACAAAGGATTCCCGAGAGAACATATGGACTGGGGCAAAATGCAGATTCATAGAAGACCTGTCGGACTTCTTGGTAAGATAAGTCATTTATCTTATGTTATTAAGATATAGACAAGTGATGACCCAAGAACTGGTAGGAGATTAGGACATATAGATGTGAAATGCCCCTTTTCTGCTGTGATGTGAGTAAAGTAAAGTAAAAGAAATTAACAACATTTTAAGCTTACATCTAGTGCAAGGCTGAGAGATTGTGCATTTTTCTTAATGCATATAAATACTTATAAAATTTAATGTTGTAAGCTGCTGCACTTGTTAATTAATCTGATCAAAAATACTATTATTTAGTTAATCTGGTTAGAGGTGGCTCAAGAGAGCAGCGATAGGGATCTGTTGTGATAAAACCTAGCATGTTTAGACCTACAAATTGGAAAAAACCAGGAACTTTTAAATTTCAAACACAGTGAAGGAACTTCAAGGGAACATTAAAATTTCAAACACAGTGAAGGAACTTCAAGGGAACATTTAAATCTAAAACAGAATGAAGGAACTTGGAGGGAACTCTTAAGATAGCGTAGTCCATACAGAAAATAAAGTATAGGGTGAAGGATTTTTGGACACTGGGCAATATTTACTCCTGCTTACATATTTTTAGGTAATTTTAGAGTTGTTTCCAATAAATACTTTCAGTTGAGACGAAATGCCTTTTACTTATTATTTTAACAATAGATAGTCCCATTATTTAACATGGATCTTGGGGCCAGCTGCACAGCTATATAAGAGAAATGTTTTAATAATTATTATCAACATTACAGAATTATTTATCTTGTTACACTGCCCTTTCGATCTAATCACTATTTCCTTCTTTTTGGCATAGGGTTTGCAAGGCTTTCACCAGATCCAAGTTTGCATTCAAAAGACATGGATAAAATTATGCACAGATTTGCAAACATAAAGTTGCAATATGAAACTGTTCTCTTTGACTCAAGGTGCATTGTACTTTGCTCAGAAAAGCCAGCTGGTCCCTCAAATCAAAACTTTATATTCCTTGAAGATTCTGACGATGGGCAGAGTGCAGAGTTTGCAGAATTTATGCATGATTTTATGTCTTCACTATTTGTTGTCTTGGAATCTAAAAGAATTGAGAAAAGCAATGAGAAGCTAGAAAAAATGGAAATGCCTATTGCCCCAATTGAGCAAGAGCAAGCAGTTAATGATTTTGATACAAGGTTTGTATTGAAGATGGATACATTAAGTTAAGAATTTAACAAAGTTTAGTGTCCAAAGTGCATTAGAAACAATGCCATCGCCTCTTGGTAAAACATTTCAGTAACAAAGATAGATAGTAATAAACTACAGTTGCCCTCTGTAAAGGAGCTTTGGAAAAAGGGAACTTCAAATAAAGAGGTACCATTTTTCTTAAACGGTTGTTTTAATGCATATTCATTAAGTCCAATTCATTAAAATCAGTTCTTTAAGGGTAATTTTTATCTTATGAGCATGTCATCACAAATTTTTAACAGAGGCGGCTGTTGCTGAAGAAAAAGTGGAGCCCTTGTATGCTATGAAATCTCATTGGGCTCTGCTTTTAGAAAGGGCATAGTTACTAATTTTTTAGTGTGGATAAATAATCTCAGACAAGAGCAGCTCTTGATGGGTAACCTTAATATTTTTTTTTTGCCTCTTTCCTTGTTTAGAATAATGAAAAGAAAGGTTCTGGGCAGAAACAGAAAGTTATTAGCTGATTTTTGCCTCCTATCCGGTATGTACCAAGAAGCACTGATTCAGTATGCTCACTCATCAGAAAATCTCAGAGCTGTAGCAGATCACCTTTGGATGGGTGCAGCTATTGAGGGACTTTGTGCAGCAAGTCTTCTTATGACAAAAGTTGAAGTACCATCAATGGATTCAAAATTCACTCTTCAAAGCTCTGGCAACAGCAGTGCATCTCAGGGAGATCTGAATCTTGAAGATGACAAGAGCAAAGTTTATGTTCCATTGACTGATGATGAGATTATTGCAAAATACAGTGAAGTTCTTTCTTGCTATAGGAGGTTTCAAACAGGTCATATTGAGATGGAGGCACATTTGAAGTTCATAAGACTGCTGCTAGACATGAAGGTATTTATTTTTCTTTTGTACAAGATGAGCTTATTTTCATGATTGTTTCTGTTTTCATGTTTATAACAGATTTATGTGGTAAGTAAGTGTGTATTATATAAAAATTTCTTTGTCAGTATGTTTTTCATAACACAGTTGTCGAGAGCACTGTAAAATGTATCACAAACAAAGCTTTTCATTTGGATTCTACCTTATGTATGGAAAAATGACTTCTTATGATTTTGCCTTATTATGAATCATAAGCATAGAGCTTAGCTAAAGAAAAGTCATGATTTATCCCATCCCTTTCCCCTGTCTGACTAGGAATTATTTAATCCTTTCCCCAACCAGGAAATAAATTGAGACTTGCCAAACCTTGGGTTTATTTGTAAGGAGGATGAATGGAGCCAATTGCTAAAATATGAAGAAGCACTTCCAAAGTAAGCCTAGCTATGCTATCCTTATAACATTAGATTAGCTGCAGAATGTTCTTTTCCCCATGGCCCTGAGTAATGGTTTTGTCTATCTGCCCTCTGCTTGCCAATTTAACAAGGGGTAATTAGGAAATGTTTTAAATGATTTTATCACTAAATCAATACCCCAAAATATTTTGTTCTCTTGCAGAAAGTTTTAGAAGGATGTCAAGTCATTCAATGTCTGCTGAGCTTGCATCTTGGTTACAATGATTCTGAAAGGGTAATTTTTTGGTATTCCCAAGATTGGTCAATGATCATTTTCATGTTTTCATATCAGAGAAGTAGTCAAATTCCATCCTAAAAAGTTAATTGAGTAAGTCACAAGTCCAACAGGAATAGAGAACTGGAAACATACAGAAATTGAGATTCATTTTGTTTGTGTTGCATATGATTTTTAAATGAATGTCATTAAATTTCTCAAAATGTGCTGAACTTCAATTAAAATTGATGAGTATCAGCTGCTAAGAAAATACGATACTTGTATGCTTCTATAAAAATCAGCTATTGTATACCTGATCTAAATCACCAGGTTAATTTATAAATGCTGCTTACATTTCTCGTTTTTAGATCGACTTGTGTCAAGTGCTGGCCTCCCTCTTTGACCAAATCAACCTTAAAAGGAAAGCAGCATTTTTCAGAAGAAGAGCTGCTCATCATGCTTTCAAGCAGACCAATGCAAACATAGGCATGCTTAGATATGTAAGTTTAAATTGTTTTCTGTGCACCTGATTTGCCCAAAAGTCTGGTGTGATGGTGGAGCCTGAGTAATGTAAACCTGATTTCAATTACATTCTGTGGTACTTAAAAGGCTTCCTGATCGCACACCTGTTATGCACCAGAAAGCTTTATAATGATTTTTTTGGTTGATAAAATATCCTTTTGTTGATAGACCTATAGGTGGAGCCACTGAAAATATAAGAATTTATGTGATTGTGTTTATCAGACTTTTCATAAACGTGGAATCATCTATTTTGTAACTTCAAACAGCTTTTTGTCTTGTAAAGCTCCAAACAGAAAGCTGACAGCTGACTTTCTAGATCTGAATGTATTTATGCTGTTGCATTTGCAAAGGCAATGGTCAGATTTATTGTGTTCTACATTATTATGATCATTTCAAAAACACTTATTTAAACAAAGCAGAGTTAAGATTTACCATTGCACAGCAAGCTATAACTGCACATCAAAATAAACCCTTTTTGACAAATGTCTTCTCTTCTCAAAATTCTACATTGTTACATTTCTTACATTCATAATTGATTTCTATTCTTGAGCTAGAAATTTATTTTTACAAGTTTTGTCTAACATTGAAAATTTTCCGTTTTGTTATCATTTCTTGTTTCAATTACAAAGGCCAATGGTGCATTGAACAAAACTGCAAGTGGGTACTTCCTTGATCTGAAGACACATGCAAGACCAAAACAGGGTGAGTAATTACAGTGGATAAAAGTCCTTGCCAAAAAACTTTAGAAACTTTGCTTGAATTCACATACTCTCCCCTCCCCCAAAAGAATGTTGGTTTTTTTCTAATGCTTTGTAAGTAAGTCACTTTGTAAGTAAGTCTATTGCGTTTTTTCTAGAGGTTATAGTTAGGCTTGAAGTTGTATCTTGGTTAATGTTTTTGAGTAGCATTAATAGCAATCTGATAGAATAAGTACACTTATGAATGGTTTAAAACCATAGGAATGCAGCCTGCCTGTTTCTTTTGTTGTGCAAGTACTTTCAAGAAAAGAACAAGTGGGACTGAAATGTTAAGTTAACAGTAATGTGTAGTATAGGTTTATGGGTTAACCCTTATTCTCACCCTCTGGAGGGGCCATTCTCTCTTACTTTAAATTCATCAGAGAGTCTGATGAATAGGTTTTCCAGTTATACATAACACTGTAGAGCACTATAAAGTTAACAAACCTGGTACCAACAGTTTCAGGTTGCCTTTCTGGAATTTCAGCATCGTTCCTCAGCTGTTTGATATTTTTCTTATTATTGACAATTTTTTCAGGCACCCAATGTGGATGGTCTGCTATCCAGTTAAAACTGCTTCTGGATATGTTGCATGTATCCAATCGGCTTGGTGATACAATGAATTGCGTAAGGTACTGTAATTAGTATATTTCTTTATTATGCTTGAAATTTTCATGAACAACAATGTCTGGTAGGGTCTGAAGCATTAGGGACTTTGTCCCTTGCTCAAAGTTACAGAGAAGCAACTATATTTGAATTTCTAAGAAAAACCAGAGATAAGGACATGTAATGAAAATTGAAAGTTTTCTTAAGACAGTGTAAGGGCTTGCATATTTGGGCTTCTAGTTCAAGTTCAAGTTTTTCATTTTAAAAATTCCAACATACAAATTCCAGCTAACAACAAGTACAAAACTACATTAACAACTACAAATAATATCAAAGTATACATACAAAAAGAACTAACCTAATTTAGAGGAAGTTTGTAGGTATGGAATTTCTTAAGGAGGAGCTCTCTCAATAGATAAACTAATCGAGGAGAGAGCACCCCCTGTACTAAAAGTCTATTATTTTATGGTACTAATGTTTTTAGTTAATTTGATGATTGTAGAAATCTTCAGAGACGTTATAAATTAAACTTGGTATTTTGTGGAGAATATACAGCTACCTTCAAGTAGCAAGTAACATTAAATGGGAAATCAACATGCTTCATTTAAAAGTTCTTTGAGTAAATCTTTAACTCATTTTTACGGGTGAAATTTGGTAAAGATGTCTAGATGACTGCCTAAATGACTCTCTTGATGATGGCTAGTCAGTGAAAAAGTCCTTTGGAAATGTTCAGGCTGGGATTTGAATTTCATGAATGAATGAATTTACAAATGCATATCTGAAGCATATGAACTATTTTCAAAGTGCAAGTTATTTGTTTGTCTAGATAGGTCGTTGGTGTGATTTCCAAAGACCTATTGATGTTGAACAAGTACTAGATGTGTTTTATCAATATAACATAAATTCTGTCATTAAATTCAGGCTGTTATGCTATATTTTGGAAAACTACAGTGGGATTATTCTTGAAAATCGAAAAGCTGATTTGATAAATCGTTTGGAAGACTGCTCCGCAAAGGCTGAAGAGCAAAGAGCAACAAATAAAGTTGATGATATTGAAATGATACGGTCATTGCCAATCGTGAGGTGACTCTTGAATAATAGCATCTGAATTAACGATTTATGTAATCTTGAGATCAAAGTTTAGTATTGCAACTTGTTTGGTTTTAAAAGGTTTATTTTGACGCTATCTCAATAGCTACCAATTTTCTTTTTATGAACCAATATGAAAAATTTTCATGATAAGGTAGGGCCTTACAAGTTTCCCATTTCCCCCTCCTCCACGACTTATTTTAAGACCTTTGAAAGTTCGGTAATGATTTGAGACAGATGAAAATGATATTGTATAACGACAAGTGCCGGACTTTCTCAATGGCGAACCAACATGTTTGTCTATTCTTGAGAGAAGATAAGTTTCCTACCTTATTTCAATAATAAATGAACAATTTAACCAAAGGCTTTGGGCAATTGGAATTTCACAGTGTATTCCTCTTAATGCTTTTACTTCTTTCACCCCCCATTGCTTTTGTCTTCAGAAACTTCCAACCAAGACCATTAGCCAATCATTTAAAGCCCAAAAAGCAACAACTGGAACCCGAGCAGGGGGGTCCGTTTATATTTTCATCTTTGTCCTTCCAAGCAAAAAAGAAAAAAGTTATTGAAGGTGAGCTATGTATTTTCAAGTTGATCAGCTTAATCAATCAAACTTTTTGTTATTTGTTGTCATTTGAGACATTCACAACTACGGGCCAAAGACGTGACACCATACTTAATTCTCTAAAATCAAACTGAGTTATTCATCAACTTCAACAGGAAAATGCTGGAGATGAATTGTTTTTGGCTTTGATAATTGAACTTCTTCTTCTTGATTGATCTTCAACTTGATCTTAGATTTGAAACGAAACTTTACAATCTAAGTGGTATGATCACCTGGTTTCCCGAGGGACGATACCAGTTTTTTTAGGGATGGGGACCAACACACAAAGCTTATGACAACATCTGGCTCCAAAGGGCAGCTATCCACCCACTTTTGGAGGGTTCTCACCCCCGTCCTTCCATAGCCTTTACTCATTGGTGCCCCAGATGCCCCCCAGCTTTACTCTTTGATTGACCAAGACAGATTTATGAAATGAATTTCCAGCTGGCAAACCTTCTTTTATGAAATAGACGATTAAAAAAACAAATTTAGTATTTTTTAACATTAACTTTGAATGGTGATCCAGCTTTCGAGAATTCTTTGTTTTTGTTAATATTTGGTAAGGAAAGTATTTCAGCATCAAAGTGATATTGTATTAATGACAGAAATATATGTTTCCTGTTTTGCGTTAAACTTTTTTTTGCTTTCAGAGGTTTTGTGGGTTTGCGGCGATGTTGTTGAGGTTGGAATGACTGTTGACAATCCTTTGCCCGCTGAGATCAAAGTCAAGCAAATGGTAAATTTAGCGACTACGTAATCACCATGTCCCATTCAAATATTACCACACACAGTTACATAATCCAAAAGATGAAGTGAAGAAGCACCGTGGCTCAGGGAAGATTACATGAAGCATCACAACTTGTCTTGTTTTATTCACCCTTGGCTGTTTCAGTATCCGATTAGTCTGTAAAATTAGAATGCATCAGCAATCGCTTCTCCTTACCTTGAACACAATTGTACACTTTAGTGTAACCAAATCAACTGCCCCCTCCCCGGGAGGTGAACGTCTACGTTCTTTTTGAATGCTATCAAAGTGGAGTTTTCAAAATTGGCTGTGCTCTTGTCCTCGTATGGACAGGGAAAACGATGCTTTTTAAGCCTACGTTGCAGATATCGAGACATTAACTAATCTTCAGGGATCATTGACGTAACCGAGGGAGTGCTATGCAATTTGAGCATGCCTTTTTCTGATATTGTTCTTTTTTCAAGTCACCAAAGCTAATACATGTAAACATGAAAAAGCTGCGTATTACAGAAAACATCTGTGTTTTCAAAACATCCAGCTACGTGCCGACTTATATTGTTGTACTATGCAGGCTAACCTCTTAGCGGTAACACCTCTTCTCCATGTAACAAAGCATATATATTTATCTCTGAAGATTACATTCATTGAAATTGCGCAATTTTACTTAGATATCTACACCCAACTAAGAGTCTTTATGACGATAAATAATAATTTTCTGCCTTCCTTTCAACAGATTCTTGTCACTGAAGGAATTCAGTTTGAGGCCTTCCCAGCAACCCTTGCACTGCCAGCAGAGTCAGGTTCCTTCCCGTTTATGCTCCTTGGGATTCCACATACGCCGGGCAACCTTATAATTAAAGGTAGGCCTGGTCAAGAATTTCGTTACAATATTGGCTCTTCCGATAGCTGACGCCAAATATAATAATTTCACTGGTAATGATATAATTTACATAGCTTTTGCATCTGCACTAATGTTTCCCACAACATCAATTGAAATCAAATATTGAACTTGATATTTTCAAGTTCCTAAGTGACACTATTTCGTTATTTTTTGCGTTTATTTAAAAAGATTTGACTTCTTCTGTTTTTCCATGTGTCACAAATGCAGATGTTGTTCTGCTGTTCTGACTGCGTCATCAAAAGCCTTTCAAACCGTGGCAACACATGTTCGAAACAACTGTGACGTAATAATGAGAGTGGTCCATTACCTTGGGTCTTGTTTTGCAGGCTACAAAGTCGACGTATTCGGTATTGAAAACATGGTATTGTTAGATGAGCCAATCACAGTGAAGGTTGCCCCGAGCTTACCCTTGATGCGATTAAGCAGCACCCTGCAAACTGCTTCGTTTCAAAATCCAACGAACACTGAGGACGAGCATTACCAGACCCTTTTTACGTCATTATCATCATACAGGGGGCACAGGTAGTTGTTTCTTCTTATTTTCCCACTTATAATGTCATATTTTCAAAGAAGCTAATATCTTGTTGACCCATATAGTCTGGTACACAGATTGCAGTATATACTCTTGGTGGAAGGGCGGTTGCTGCATATGGGGTAACTTTTCATCTCAAGTAACCGCTATGGTGAAATGACCTCTAACGAACATGCTCCTCATTCTTCTATTCATAAGGAGTATTCTCACTTTAAGGGAAGTAGTTAATATCAATTTTCAACAAGCAACTTATTTGGACTTCACTTTATCCAACCTGACATGTTTCATACTGGCATGTTTCCGCTTTTCTGTGCTATTTTAAAATTAAATTTATATTTTTTCTTAGTTATCAATTACATACAACTCCAATTCTTTTCAAGTGTTCTACTGACTACTGTCTTTGTTAGTACCAGCTGTGCCAATTTTTCTCATTGGGATACCATTTCAACTCCCCTTCTCCTCTCACTTAAGTCCTTTAATTTATTTCGTCATACGTCATCCTTACGTCATGCACCTTATGTCATATGACGCAGTAGTTAATACGTCAATCGAAATACTTTCTTTCTTCACAGTACGCCAACGACAGTTACGATCGAGAACATTGGCAAAATCCCAATTAGAAGCATTTCAACAAAAATCAAGAAAGCGACTGGTTTGTTTTGCCATCTGTTCAAAATGTCCTTCTTATATTGTATACTCCAATTTCAAATTACTTTACCATATCTAAAGGAGCCTTGCTAAGAGGGAAATAACTAGAGAATAAAAGAAAGTAGAGGAGAATAAACTTTTTAACTGTTAAGAAAGATAAGAAACTCTGGAAAATCCTCTGTTTGAAAAGATTATTTCCTCACGCTAAGATTCCTATCTTGACAAATAATTTGGCTTGGATGGCATTAATTAAATATTTAGAATATCTCTGTGCGTCGTGATTTGTTCATCATTTTAGTCGTACAGTGTTTGGAGATGTAACACAAGTTTTCTCTGGAATTTTCATGTACATTATACCGAGTACTAGACTTCTGTCTCTGAGGTTCTTTTTAAGTTGAAAAACATCTTATCCCTCAGCCTATAAAACTTTCATTGTGATTTCATCGTAGTTACTCTCAATGTTCCGTTTTTCTCCTCTAGAGAAAGTTCCCTCTTTTGATGAAAATGCTCTTCAGTCTATTGTCCCTTTGGAAGCCGGCCAGTCTGCCGAGCTGCACATCCAGTTGATGAGTGAAGAAGCATGGAAAATTCAGCCATTTGCTGAAAAGATACAGTCAACATTGACATTTTTCTACACCGGTGATGATGATTCAAGTGCCGGTTTTGGCAGGGAAATCTCCCTTGTTGTCGACATAAAAGTGATGCCCTCACTTTCAATCAGCAATTATGATGTATACGAGATTGACAAGCATCCATGCTGTTGCTGTTTGTGCTTCGACGTTCAAAATCATGCATCGATCGATATGATGATTGAAACAAGTGTCGTCGAAACAGAGGGTATGTACTAAGAATGATATTTTCGTTTTTTATGTTATCTAACCTTTTGAATTCGGGTGAAGAAATTTTCTCTCCTGCAGTGGGCAAATTATATCTAATATCTTGGCAAATCTGGTGATACATTGTTAGTGATATGCAAGTGTAATTTGTCACGCTTACCATGAAGATAGAGTGACGCTTACCATCGTAATTACCTGCCTTTTCTTATGTTTGGTGGTAAGTATTAGTAGGGTGGATCCAGGGAAAACTTGGGGGCTACAACAATAGACTACTGGTGCATTTTGATTATCTTAGATGCCAGTGCGGTTTATTTGGGTCAGACATTAGCACAATTGTAACGCAGTCAGGAGTTCAAGAGTTTGTATTTTACCTAAGGGTTGAATCAACTCATTGCAATCTCCAAAGTGTGGCTATACATTATTTAGAATTCTATCGAACACCTTTGTTTAAAGCGCTTGGAGGCTTATATGCATCAGTGAAGCTCTCTTAACGTACCTCCAATGTATATCTTTCCGAATATATGTTCGAAAGTGTTAAACTGTCCGATTAAAATTCCCGTATTGCTAACTGCTATCAAGGCCATTCTCAGTACCACATGTTCAATTACTTACTTATACGACTTATAATTTTGTGCTCTCCTCACTAGCCTCTTACTGTAACATAACCCTTCTTCTTTGCAGTTGGTGATGTTCTTTTCAGGATCACCGCAAAAACAAACATACATTTTATAGACACTATTTCATAGCATTCCCACTTCTTTGTAACTTGTTGCCATTAAAATCTTGGTGTTTGATTTCTTTTCTACCTTATAAAAAAAGGTCATATCTGTGTACTTTTTTCCCCACCAAATGCAAAGCCTTAAGCGATTTCGTCAATGATAAAGTACGTAACCGAGTATTCTATTTTTGCAGACATCAAGCCAGGACTGAATTGTCCCCATAAAACAGAGACATTCATGCAGGCCAAAGGCCGAAAAACGTACGATTGTTCATTTGTTTTTGATGGGCTCAATTTTTATATAGGCTGGCTTTAAGCACTCATTATCAATCTGTCTTTGCTCATTGCACAGGTTGGCTAAATTGACCTAATATAATGGTTTCATGGGTTAGCTATTAGTTTCACGGTGTAACTACGAGTTTCATTCTGTAACTACGAGTTTCACTCTGTAACTACGAGTTTCATTCTGTAACTACGAGTTTCATGATGTAACTACGAGTTTCATTCTGTAACTACGAGTTTAACGGTGTAGCTACGAGTTTCACGGTGTAACTACGAGTTTCACTGTGTAACTACCAGTTTCATAGTGTAACTACGAGTTTTACTGTGTAATTGTAAGCTACATGCAAAATACAATGATCAGACATTTCCAGCTCCTTGTTGAAACTTGAATTTACTTTGTTTTCTGAAGCCCAGGAAAAGCTTCTTAAATCACAACAATTCATTTGATTTATTCTTGCATTTTGATTCTGTCGATGTTACAATAATCGAATTCTCTTTGCTGTAGAATTGGAGTTCATTTTCCCAGATGTCTCCTTTTTCTCCCAAACTTGCGAATGAATGAGGTAATTATCATATTTGACTCACTGTCTGCTTTGTGAACTTAAAGTTTTGCTTTATGAGCTAAATTTCTTGCTGATAATGCCAGGTCAGCTGCATGTATGTAATGTTTTACCACTACACTTTTCTCAGTGTAAAATAGAGCTTTAGGAAAATTTTACGGTTTGAAGTCTTAATGTTTGAGTATTGTGGGCCTATTACGATCATCACACAACTAGTTACTATGAGTTACTCATGTAACACAAGTACTATATGCTGTTATTTCTACAATGGTCAGTGCTATTATGATTTGTCTTTCCAAGCAGCAGATATTTCCAAGTCGTTTCACCATTTTTATCGGCAAAAGGCTAAAAAGCCCTCTTTTGTCGATGATGGTGATAATTCATAAAGTTGCGATAAATAAAGAAATACTTGGGACTGATCCCATTCATAGACGCAAAGACTGTTTCTGTTTCTTGCTTTATCTTAATAAGAAAATATCTCTTCTAACTTCAGATATTTGTCACGAAGAGTTTTATGCTAACCTACTTTTATACGTAAAAATTTTAATTTTTTAACTTCGTTCCTAGGTCGAAAACCTGGATTTATGTCGTTAGTCTTGAGCAGTCTGACAACACTAACACAACTTTTGTTTTTCCTGTAACCATTGACATTCCGGGTCAATCGTTTTGGAAAGTATTTTGCTATTTCTCTTTGGTTACTTTGAAAGCTGAAGACTTTTAATTGAAAATAGAAGTCTCACTCGAGCCATTTAGGCCATGCGATAAGTCCCTGAAGCCATAAAAGATATAATCCAATATTGAGCAATTATGACCTATAGATCTACTTTTTGTTAACAATAACGCATTCCTTTTTAGAAAATCGAGAAAGTTTACAGTAAAGCAGTGAAAGATGCTGTCAAGATATGTTGGAATCTCGTATCCTTTGTTGTTTATTTGCAAAAATCAAATCCACAATTAATGACGTCTCTCATCTACAGCTTGTCTAGACTTACCTTTACTTCAATATTTTAACTCCCTAAAAAATGATGTCCACCCTATCCCCTTTTTGTCTTTATTTGCACCTCCTCTCTTACCCTTACTTTCAAAAAGCTGCCTTCATCTATGATTTAAGGGATGACTCTCGGGGTTGGTTTCATTATAAGTGAATGCATTTCTTCCGATTTTACTTCAACTATCATTTGATTGATTCATGCTATTAACAGTGATCGACAAAATTACTGTTACTCTTGACCTTAATCGTTCACCATTGCTGTCTTTTACTTCTTTGTGGATTTAGTTTATAAAAATTTATTTGTGATTATTAAAAATTTTACTGCAGTATTAGCAGTAAAGAAAACAAGGCCAGCTCTTCTATTTTATTAAATAAAGAATGCTGCTCACGCAAACAATATTATTTTTCTTAATCTTTTATGTCAGTCTGACAGTCGGTACAGTGGCACCACATTTTTAGCAGACATCGATTGCACAGCGGAAATGGTGAATGTTTTGAAACCACGCCACCTCGAAATGAGTAAGCATTTCCTTCCGAGCGAAGAAGGAGCATGTTATTTATACTAGTTTTCACAGTCATAAAAACTTTCAGCAATGGGCTCTTGTCATTTTAATGGACCAGTTGGACTGACGATTTTCGTTGGCCTAGAGCATTCAGTATGATCACTAATTGCTAACATTGTAGAGCTTCATCTAGTTTGAGTCATGGCATGATTCTGCTGATACGGCCTAGCTGCTACCACTAATAGATGCATGGTATTTGTGAATATCAAAATAACTGTGTTACAAAATAATTTTCAACTTTGGTATCTGCTAATTATAACTAGATATGTTTAGATTGTTTAATACCATATTGAGATTTCATCACAATTTTTCTATATCAAAAAAAGATACGCTCTTTCTTGCCATGGCTTTGGTTTGGTTTCCATTACCCATATGCAAGTGTTTTCTTTGTTCTGTTGATTAAATTTTGCTTACTTTTTTGGTAAACTATTAGCTGCTTCTTTGTTTCGCCCGTTGAATTTTTTAATTTTAATCATAAATCATCTATCTATCCTGGTAAGACTGTATTGTATTTTGGTCTCCTTTTTTTACTATCTTTGCAACTTCGTACAGGAATATCGGTGAACAATTCTTTGCTTCAAGAAGGCGATAAAGTGTCAACGTTTGTTGGTCAAATGACACATTTGCATATCCAACTTATGAATGCGCATGGTAAGAAGATGCTTCTTCTTTTCATTTTAATATAAATAATTTTTTTTCCTAAAGTCGAAGGCTATTAATGGATTGAAACGGACGATTATTGTAAGATGCAGAACGTTATGACGTAAAACGCAATGAATACTTTAAAATGAAATACTTCATAATGACAGGAACAATGATATTTTAATTGCAACAAACACAAAAATAAAGGCCGTTGGTTTTTGCAAATTATCAAGCAACAGCTTCTTTTAAAAAATTGCTGCTTCGTATGATTTTCAGGGCTTCTTCATGAAATTTGTTATTGTTGAACAATTCTTTAGGAACCTCTCCAAAACAACTTTCAATCCCTGCCAAAAGTCTTTGCTCACCTCTTTAAATTAAATGTTCGTGCATTGTCAAAGCACCCCTACCCCCTCCAAACAATACTTCATATGATGTTACCAACCTTTTTCAATAGATTCCTGTCGATTGGTTAAGATAGTTAAGTTTACAAAAGCTTCGTTTGGGTAAAGGGGATACGATGTCTATCTTTTACACTTTATGTTGTTTATTTATCAAAACAGCACTTAAACAAAAGGGTGTACCAAAGACTTATTAAAGGACTTAAGCAGGGAGATATCGATCAGACAACGATCAGACAACGTCTCTATTAATAATCAATAATCAGAAATTTGAAATGAATATAATTGATTATCAACGCACTTACGTTTGCAATGACCTGTTTGGATCAATGAGGGTGCGGTGATTAACACCCTCGATGGACAGACAAGACTTAAGGTCCTGGTTCGTTATCTGCTCGAAATCTTTGTGATCACAATTTTCCATAAACATAACACGCTTTGGTCGCTTTTTGAGCAAAAAAAGGTTCATTTTAATCAATTAGAGTTTAGAAAAAGGTTTCTTGCTAGAAACACGATCTTCCAAATCACCAAACACGACAATTCTCTGCTTTTGCCGATGTGAGGCAGTAAGCTCAATTTACATAATACCTCCTCAAGATTTATTTCGCGAAAAGCTTCAAGAGTTTTGCTCGTCAGCGTTCTTCTTATACATATATCCTTCTTTGATTTAAAGAATTTGATCTTCATGATCTGAAATTGCAAATCAGAACGCATCAGGGAGAAGTTGGTGATGATGCATACGACGTTCCACCGCCATTGCCCTTGTTTTCACATTGTGGAACATTGGAAAAGACCACTCGAAAGGTAATTCTCATCGCCAAAATTCAGGCTCGTTTTTGTCAATCTTTGAACAAAATAACCAGATTTGTAAACAGATCCGTAATTATCAATTAAAAATTTTGGGCCTTTGAGATGTTATAGACTTTGTTGGCCCTGCATTTAAATTTTGTTGTATATCTTGAGAGAACTATCTACGATTTCTGCTGCTTGAATCAAGATTTCGTTTTATTAAAAGCTGATTCCGGGTGAAACCTTGGACCATTCATGTGGACTCCTATTTCTGTTCGCTGGTGATTACATCGTCGATATAACATGCAAAGTTGACTCAGGCCCGTCAGTATCTTTGAAGAGGCAAAGATCGCGTCCCGTGACGACCAACGTATCCACAACAGATGGCATGCCTCTTCTCAATGAAGACTACCAGGTTTCGGTTGATGGCACTGTTACCCCTTTAAAGCCAGATGAAATCAAAGAAGGCCCCGAGCGCAAAGTCCTGCACAAGCCATTGCTTAACAAGTGGGAAAGAAGCATCCTTATCCACGTGGAAGATACGCTTAGCATTTGTGGGTAGATAGTCCTAGACTGTTGTTTATTTACAATCTAGTTTATCTAGTTCGGATATATACTAGATACATTAATTGCCTTCGATTCCCATTTGATTACCGCAGGTGAAGTTAAATTCATCTGGGAGTCCTTTTAAATGGTACTGTATGGTATAGGGAATTAACATAGGAACCAAAACGAAAATAATATTTATCAATTAAAAAGGCATGTTCACAGATGCTTATAAAATTGGTGAGCGTAGAACGTATAGAATTCAATGCCGATACATCCACAGTCATTTGTGTTCTTCAGAAGTGGATTTTCTATCCCTGGTCAAAAGAGAAATTGATTTATTTCCCTTCACCTCTTTTGCCTTGGTTGGAATAGCAACAAAGACTTTTGTAGATGTCAGTGGTGGGACTATCCACCAATAATTCACCAAACTAGGACACATCGATAGATTATAGATATTTAGAAAGTCCAACTCTAAAATTTAACGAAAATGTGTTATATACAAATTGACAAATTTACTTCCATCATACTCCTTTTAATAAAATTTACAAAAATGGAAGCTAGTATTATGTGTTTACAGTATTCTGTTTTTGTATCATCTATCCTTGATTGAAGCGGAGAATATTCTTATTGAATTTTAGCCTTGCTATTTAGGCCCAATAAAAGTTTCATGGAAAAAACGTAAGGGCGTTTGTGCCTCGTTTGCATCATTTTTAATACCAGAATGAGTCTGTCTGCCCTGGACCATGTGAGAAGCATCACTCAATCTTGCTGGGCTTCGTTGACGTAATTCGTTTTTCAAAGGCGGTAAATAACCACAGTTACTGTTTACTGCGGCACATTTTATTGACAATGTTTCAGTTCCTGAATTCGAGACCGGGGCAACCCTGCTACTTCCTCTACTTTGCCGTTTTTTCTTTCGTTTTCCTTTCGATATATTTTCATTTTTTGAATCTTTTTGTCCAGTGGTTGTCATATCTTCGCCAAGTCGTATTACTCGTAGGTTTCGTGACTGCTCCTTGTTTCGATCCTTCGTTGGCACGTGAATCTGTGGCTGTATTGACCACAGATGCCCAAACGCCATGCCGAATTCACTGCCGTTTGTAGCTGTTGTTGGCATGCTTGATCGGCGCAAGCGCAGTCTTCCTTGCGATGAAGTGGTTAAAATCGATTCTATACTTAATAAAGACCGCCTTCTCCCGTCAGGTGGTCTTATCACTATCGGGCTAGGCCGCAGTTCAAAGTTATTTTGCTTTGTATTGACACCTGAAGCTGATTTCATTTTCGAGCGAATTTCGTCGATGAAACCAGAAATGAAAGATGAGATTTTCAACTTGCTACTTTGTTTCGATGCAACTGACGCCAGAGAGCCTCGTTTTGCTCTTGTTCCCAAGGGGACTGCCAAGGCAATAGCTGGTAGCGCATGCTCCACCAAAGGACTGTCAATATGAAACAGACAACTGTATTAGATACTGGAATTTTGGAGATGGACTTATGGTTTCTACCAAAGCTTCTAGCTGATTGATAAAGCAGAAATCTGTTCCCTCTACAAATATCAAATTCAAAACTACTTTAAGCTTAATCATTATACAAACCCTGCTGTTCAGGTAAATGATCAGTGGGACCGGGTATTAGGCAGTTGTTGCTATGTTGAGCGTCAGCATCGCTCTAATCATCATGTAAATCTTACAATTCATAAAATGTCTCTTTCGTTGCTCATGTCGTAATGCATAACACCCTGTGAAGCTATTTGTATCTCAAACAAAAGGTTTTAGCATGGTTTCAAAACCTTTGCTTTTTGTTCTAAGATTGGATCTTCTCAGTTATTATTCAAATACTGATATTATGTAAAAGATGTGCTATGCAATGGTGCTCTGCATTGTCTATCTTTTTAATAAACGCATAAAATACTTCTTGGAAGCTGTCAATATATATATATATATATAAAATAGTTATTTGATTCAGGTGAGCGAAAAACGTACGCTATTCTCTTCTTGTTTTTTCTTGCATTAAAACTGTTTTGAATTCTTTTCTTCACATCAAATCCCCGAAATCTGAAAGTTAAAAAGAAATTTTTGATTGTCACAAGAAAAGATTGCCAGGATGAGAGACATACAACACGAGTGCCTCGATAAAACATGCAACAATATGAAATTCTCAATTGTATTATTACCAATATATTAATGGGAAATGTCATCATTTATTCATAAGATTCTAGCACACTGTTACAAACAAGCATTGTATATATATACACTACAAATGGCAATGTTGAAACAATTCTCTAATAAGCTGAATACCTGATCCAAGCCTTCTTCCATGTTCTCATGGTTGCTTTAGTCCAGCTCCATGTGCTGACAGTGATTCCAGCACCAAATGCCGAAATAACCTGCAGCTGAATCAATGCAACACTGCGTTTGCTTTTAATTACACATTTGTAATCCGATGCACTCTTCGAGTACAGTTTCACTGCTTTGCATCTGCGAGAGAAAACGAAAGCAATTCGGGTCACGGCACCAAAAAATGCAACTGAGCGTCGAAAATTCATAAGAGTCACAGAAAAGTTTCATCCTATAAATGCCATTTTAACCTTAAAGACCTCAATCAGCAAAAAGTGCTGTGCTAATATTTTCTGATTCTTACCAATCGCATTTGCTGATTTCCGAATTTTTGAAACATGTCTATCTTCAAGCAATATCTTTCTTCCAATAAATTTTACTTATAATTAGCTAAGAAGCCTTCTAAACGACGACGTCAACCATATGAGATTCTTGACACATCAAATTGTCAAAGAAGTTTTTAGATGTTGACAAAATGGAGCATAGCAGCAATCAGCAATGCACTATTTCTGTTGAAAATGATGCGTAAGTATTTAAAAAAGAACTATTGCGCTACTTACCGCACGTACTCCATCAAACTCTTATGCATAGTGTTCCAGTTTTTTGCATCCTCAGCATGGCTGACTAATACACTTATGAAAAATACACAAGATAGCAGCGAGAAGATACCTGGAAGGAGACAAAACCCACTGAAACGGAGCAAAGAAATTTTTGGTGAGTTGCCTTATTCTCTAGAGTTTTTTGCTTTAACCAGTGTGGAATCGACAATTTCGGAATCACCAAGTTTGGAACCTGGGTACGCTGTACCTCATTTATTATGCTTCTGTTCTTTTCTTTTTTTCATTGTTTCTCTCGTTATAGCCACAGTTCACATCGCTGTTTTTGTGGGTATTCATACTGCTATGTCTTTTCATACTAATATCATCCCATGATCATCAGCACGTAGGTTCACTCTCAAAGAATATTTGAATTCGCGATTTTTGTTTGCAAATCTTTCACCTTCAACTCTATCATTCATTTTTTTATTAAAAGAAAGTTGAATACAATAATTAGGAAAGCATCATATTCCGCTAATTGATCAAGAGTACTTTTTTTTCAGAGCTCTATTTTCAGAAATCTATAGAGATATCAGGTATTCCTGGCAGATTCAGATTAAGCCTACTTCGTCACACTTTTTAAGGTAACTTACCAATCCTTATTATTGTTTCTTTAATTTTGGTAGAAGCCCTGCCATTTAGGAAGGTTAGGTTCTGTCCTTTGACTTTGAACAAAATTACGGTCCCTACAAAAAATTACACACTTAATGATTGTGCGATGGTTTGATTCATAAAACAAAACACAGCATATATTGGATTGGAATCTGTACCAACAAGAAATGACTTTAAGTTCTTGAATACTATTTTACATAACTGATAAACATTTTAAATTCATAGTTACAGGCAGAGCAAAGAAGTTCAGAAACTCACAATGTATTAAAAATGATAATTCTTCTGCAGACTATGTAACGAAAGGATCCAAGTACAACATCATGAACAGCAATAAGCCAGTATGGATCGTTCAATTAATAAAGGTGTGCCACATGAGTATGTTTTAGGCCCTATACTTGATGCTTCGTGCTTTAACTATATGCTGCACATCAAATAAATCATGCGAACGTTTTACATTTTACTTCATAGCTGCACATGATTCTGAGAAATGGTCCTAAGTGTACTTGGTAACGTAGTTTTGCACACTGCTGCAAGCATTAATCGAGCGATCTAATAAATATTTGTAGAAGCAGTTCAATTTAGGCCCTAGCTAACATGAAAACATACCTCTTATCATGAAGGCTTCACCAATTAAAAGGCAAATTCCATACGGGACTAGAACAAAACCCTGTCTCATTCCATGATTTTGTATTCCAACAAAACAAATCCCGACAACTGAATCTCCATCGACCTGAATAAAGAGTTCGATCGACATTAAAATTTTATAAATTTAATCTCTAATGCATCTCAAATGATTTAAAAAATGTCTTCGAAAACTCGGTCCCCTTTAAAACTTAAACGCCTGCTAACCAACTTTTAAAACATCGCAGAAGTTCCCTTTGAGATTGATTCCTCCTAAGATATCCAATTTAGTGACAAATACGTGCGCTATTATTTTCTAAATATATTAGAGAATTAAATTTTTGGTTTGAATCTAGAAATTATACTATCAATGGTTGCACGACATTAGTAATCGATCTCTACAACTTTATTGTCATGGAATAAACCAAACATTAAAGAAGGACATTTTAATGTCATATAGTACCTGTTCCAAAACTAGAATCAAAATGGTTGAAATAACAGGGATCATCCAAGAAAGCACATGGAAATAGGTCTTCTTTCCTGAAAGCTTATCTTGTGTCGACCCAAGAGTCCTGAATGAGCTATGCCAAGCGTAGGAAAGCATCACAAACCACATGATACCAGCAAATGAGAAATAGTAAATCAAGATGAAGGAGAACAAGCACCAGCCGTAACCATCAGAATTACTCCTAGGAGAAAAGATAGCGTCATTACTACCATACATAGAATATAACATAAAAAACATTCAGTAAAAAATAACTCAATTCACTTAAATCAGACATACATTAAGTGCCGATTGTCGTTGAGTAGATAGTAGGTTTGTTCAACATGCATAGTACAAGCACGCTGGAGCTGGGGGGGAGGGGGTCTGGGTATATAACCCCTCACGTTTTTGTTGAACTATGAAATTCAGGTAGTTGCTTCAAAGATTATGGGGAAAAACTACCATAAAAGTGTGTGCCAATTCATCTAGAGCTCCCCACTCCAAACTGTGCTTCGGCATCCGGTGAGGCGGCCCAAATATGGTACGGGGGGGGGGGGTAAATATTTCCCGACACTTGTCAAAATATGACATAACTATGGTAGTTTATTCCCCTCCGCATTTGTTCTTACTATACGTGAACAGTAAATAGCACAAGATTTCTGTCTTTTAAGTAAAATTTCACTTCCCACATTGAGCCATCTTTTAATCAACTTTGCCATTTCATTTTATAAATTAAAATAATCATTCTGATCAATTTCGCTAACCCGGTCAGAATTAAAGGCCTAAATGGAAGTTATTGTTCTTTCAAAATTAGAAGACGACAAACTGACGCTTTTCTTTTGCCATTATGCGTCAATTGCCACATCAATAGCTTTTTAATCCTGAAAATTATCTCTTTCTAATACACCTACTTTCGGATAATGTTGCAAGAGTAAAATAGTACCGAAAAGTTGTCTGAAGAGGGGGGTTTTATGAACAACAGTGTTGCAAGGGTACTGCAACTAGTTAACAAAAAATTTAATCTGCAATATTTGACACTGTAAAAACAAATTTCTATATAGTTAATTGGTACAGTTGTTACTATCGACATTGATTTAAAAGGAAGAAGGTCAAATTGGATTCACCAATTTTCCTAAGACATTAACCTAATTCCAGGCTGTTTGGACCGATTTTAAAGTCAAGTTTAACGCTTTAAAATTAAAATAATCTCATGTAAATACAGCTCTAAGGATGGATAATATTTTCTGAATACACACCCTGGCTCTCCTATACGCCTTGTTCCATCCTGACGACATGTTATTTTGTTCCGAGTGTCACCAACAAACTGCAACAACCAACCCATGGAACTCACAAAAAAACACAGGTTCATGAAAAATATAATCTTGGCAGGGTATTTATTCTGTGCTTTCCAATCGATCAAGAAGGTTGCCTAGAAGAGCAAAGACATTCATAGATTTATCGATCAATGGTAACAACAGCTACTTGGTGTGTGAAATGCCCTATCAAATTCTCTTAAGATTTAACAGGATATTGCGAGAACGTGTTATGAGAAAGACAAAGCATACTGTTGGGCACATTTTTCACGATTGTACTGGAGAATGAAAACAGTTTCAAAAAAAAGCAACTAGGAATAGGGAGAATAAAAAGAATGCTTCGCTTTCTTGCCAGTATATTGACAAAATGCTGAACAGCGTTTGGAATGACGATTTGACAAAATAGACGGAGCCTAATATAAGACGGAGATCACGCTTGCAGAAGGAAGTGAGAAGTTAGGGAGAAGATAATGAAAGTACATCTTGCATTAGATTCAGTTCTATCATAACCAAATATTGAAAAAGGCGAATGAAAAGGCGCTGAGAACTTGATATTTTCTTAGGTTCAGATAAAGTATGAAAGAAATTCGACGAACACGATACGTACCACACTGAAAAGATTGCAAATCAAGGACAAGGATCCTAGAACTGAAATTGTTGTGTGAATCTGTCTGTGTTCTTCTTTCGAATAAAGATGATTCCGACATTCTAGCCCACAGTATTTGATTCCATTATACCAGTTCTTTTTGTAACTTGTTTCTATCAAAGGATACTGACATCTATATGACTGGTTGTTGCTTGGGTTCAACTAAAGGAGAACAATGATGCCATATGAACACAAAACAACGCCATAACAATGTAGAATCGACATGAAAACCTCGGAACGACTTTATGCCCGCGTTATAGTAATAATACATCTTTCAGTCGAAAATCTATAACCTCGATTGAGGTTCATGGAATAAAAATTTCTGTTTACACCTGCCTCGTATTCAGATTGTTCGTTCTAAGTTGGACTGATTTTCACTTGCCATTGGGCTTTCCTAACTTTTTTAGCCAAAAGTCGCACTCCGGAATTACTTTTCCATGCGCTAAGCCTTTTCCATATTCCTCTTAAAGGCCTGATTTCACGGTAATTCAACTATATTAAAATAGCAAAAATTTAAATTTAATAATGGCTTTGAAAAAAGCAAACATTGGAGGATAGAATAAAACAGCATATCCCTTCCAGCATTACAAACAAACAGCATATCCCTTCCTCGGTCTCGGCCTTCCTCGTTCTCGGTGTTGCAAAAACAACAAGTAAACATGCGATTCCGCTATTGGGCAGCCTTTAGTGGAAAACCCAGATTGTGCAAAAAACTATCATGGCGACATGTTTTGGATTATTGGTAAAGCCCGATCGTCGTTCCATCTAGCAGTTTTGGAATCTCCCTATATAAACATGAAAAACCCGCTATTGTGTAGACAAAAGGAGCTCGTTTTCACCTTAGGACTCCATTGATAACATTCTCAATAGGCAAGCGGCACTGATTGGGCAACCTCAACAGTCAAGTGCTCGTGTTTCTGACTGGCTTATTTCGATCCACAACTGGGTATATATATATTTCCTAGCGTAGAGTTTCGGTCTGTGTTTTGACGTTTTATACTCTGAAGGGCGTTAAACGAAAAGCTTCAATATAACCAAAATGTTTGCTTTTTTCAGAGCCATTACATAACATAAAATGCTAATCAACAGACCTTCCATTCAATTAGACCGAGATTTCATCCAGTCTCAGGGCCCCTTGGAATCGTTTATCACACCAAGAATACCAGCTTCACGGTAGAAAACATTGAAATATTTTTTGCTGGGGAACCTTAATTTTCGAACTAAAGGTAACTTTAGTCTGTTACGGCATTGCCGACAACAAACACTTACCTTAAGCGGACATTTATTTACCACGGACACGCACCTACAACGGACACGTACCTAAAACGGACACTTACCTAAAACGGACACTTACCTACAGCAGTAGCTTTGATTCGACTTTTGTCCTTTACACTAACAAACAGACTTGCATTATTTGTCATGCGAGGAAAATATATTCTCTGCGTATCTGAGCAAATGAATACCAGAAATTTTTTTCTCCGCGCTAAACACAGAGAATGCAGTCTGGCTTGCATTAACAGAAATTTATTGGTTACATATAACAAAATTTACGGACAAAAGCGCTAAAAATGACCGTCTGGCAAAATGGGGGCTCTCGCTAGCACCACCCCTCCCCCCCTCCAACCCCAAACACACACACCCGTAATTCAGAGCTATGTTTCACAGGTATGTTTCAGAGATATGACAACATGAGCACAGGCTTTTTCCCAATAAAATATCTGTAATTTAGTCTCTGTTCATATACTTTATAATAAATACACTGCCAAATTTTTGATTGCAGTGAGCTGGAAGACCGTCATCTTTGCATCACCATCACATTAACAACCGAGGATGCCAATTTGTATCTTTTGTCTATTAGGTTTTTAGATATTCCTATTTTTAAAAGCAAAGCCGCAAGATGACGCGCGTCTCCATCAGGATGAGAGTAGGCCTAGAATGACATCATTCCTTCATTAGCTTATCAAACTCTGTCATATCTACCTCGAAGGGCAACTCGTATTTAATTATTGTCTGATGTCATAGAATCTATATGGAGTTTTGAGTTCCCACAGTTATCCACGCTTTTAACCGTCAATGTCGTCGTTGGAAGCTTTCACGTGTGGTTGTTAAGGTTTTTTTTCTTTTAGGTTTAAAGCCAAAGTGTTGTTTGGGGAAATTTTGAAAACCACATAGCCAGCTTGCTTGCAGAAATATTGACAAACCTTTAGCGGTGTGTTTACGTATTCAATCAAGACTATAGGTATCTTGCTTCGTGTTGCCAATATTGACATAATTGTTCTTTACCCCTGCCTTATTAAACCCGGTATGTAGCTAGCAACTTTTTGTTTATCTAATCAATGAAAAACATTAATTTTCAGAAACCCACCTGTGTACAACGAGTTGACGAATAATAATCGCAGTTTAAAACCTTAGGCCAAGTTCCTTCGTTAAAGAATGGTATCATGGTACAAGCACTGTCACGAACCACGTTGCATAAAGACTTGCAAGGTAACGTTATTGAGCCATTTGAACATTTCGGAAAGTACGCATGGCACAAAAAAGGTGCTATTATTTGCCAACATGATGGAACGGCTTTTAATGCCTGCCATTTTTGTAATTCACGCCTTGCTTCAGTTTGGTTAGCATTGTCCGTGAATGGCGGTAGGGATGTCCAGTTGTGATGCAGTTGCCTGTCGAAGCACCATTTTTTCTCTAATTTCAAACAATGGGCAAACTTCGAATCAATCCCTTTTGGCGATGTTGACACAAGAAGTAACAAAATAAATCCAGAAATCATTTCTAGTTTGAACAGCGCCTCGAATGCTTTCAGTCAAAGTAAATTAGTTGAAATTTGACAACACGTTTCCCTTCATCGTATCAAATTGTGTCTAGATAGAAAAAGAGGTGCTGAGATATGCTCACAGCGTGATATAATCACAACGTATTGTCAAGGTCAAGAGCGACGGGTCATCAATCGACAAATATTTGTTGGCTCTTTTTATTTCTAGGATTGCTTTCGACAAAAAGTGGAAAGGCAATACGAATACGCGTTGGAAACTTCCTTTTAATTCTTACGTCTTTGGAAGTCTTGGGAGAGAATAATTTAAAGAGCTGCTAGTGCCAGCAAAAAGTTAAGGAAGCCTTGAAAATTACCGAATCCTCGTGTGTCTCAAATTACATTTTTGTTTTATGTTGATATTAGCGTGTCTTAAGTCTTCTAGCCTTAGGTCTCAAGGGTATGCCACGAGATCACCCAGTATCTGAAGACAGGATTTCTAAACTCCTGATATTATTAATGATAAATTATTGCTATTCGCCGTGAATTTACATCAATCAAATGTGAGCGAAAAGAAAACTTCGTAATTACACCCCTTTTCATAAGAGCAATTTGATAAGAACATGAGCCTCAAACTTGGTCAAGAGTTAAGAACAAATTAAGAACAGGCTGAGGCTGAGCTAATGTAAAATGTAATTTTGAGCAATGCTTCGACTAAAAAACAAAGAGCTTTTAGCCATGTGTGGGCTGTCTCACTCACTTTGTCGGCAAATGAGGGTTGGACACCTCCCTTGAGCAAAAAGCTAGCAATTGCATTATTGCTTAAACGCTCTTAATTTGAAAACAAATTAAGAACAATCAGCCTGAACTTGAAGTTACTGGTTCTTATAAAAAAGAGTGTAATCTTCGTTCTACATAAAGCTTGTTACGTTATGTATGTACTTTTTGTTACATTTTATTGTTTTTTTAATGTAACACTTCTAAAATTAGACCCCAAGCTTATTAACAACTACTTATTAACTTTATTCATTTACTTAGCTTGAATATTGAATACATTGTTTTATTTTTAGATTTTAGCAATTGTATTTTAGTCATAGTTAGAAAAGTTACTCGATTTTGATTTAGCTTGAAAATGCCACCAAATATTCTGAAAATCCGTAGCCACTGATCTTGATAATTACAGTATGGGACAAATTATGAAATAGTGCTCATAAGTGATGCTAGAAAACTTTTCAATTAGGATTATACAATCTGAAGACCACCATAGAGAACGTCTGTATTATCAATTTTGTATTATTTTTTTCTAATCTCTATAAAAGAATTTGTGAGGCAAAGGAAGCATTTAGAAGGTGGGGGGCACACGAGTTAAAGAAAATGTTACCCCTACGTTGCCACATACAAGAATGTTCAAAATTTCTGAAATAAGGAAAATGTTATATAGAACAGAACATGTATAGAACATTAAGAGCATAGCTGACATAAAAATACTTTCTGGAATTTACTAAATGAACTATTGTCTTCTTACGTTTCGTGAAGTCAAATCTTTCCTATCTTAGCTATATCTAGTTTGACTATTTATTTATGTACATTAAAAATAATGAATTGTTATAACTTTTCTCTGTCATTGTGTTCCTGAGATATAAAATCAATCTACTTTGGATAACAAATTATTCATATTGGAGATTTGAAATAAGCTTGCATGTCGTATAGTAGTAGTTTGACGAAAATTCAAATCGAATAAGGCAAAAACCTGTGAAGGAAACTTAAGATATGTATTTACTAGAGACAATTTTTTCAAAAATATGCTACTTAGAATCCTTTAAACTGGCACATAGAATACGAAACTTCCATTGAATACAGAAAGAACCGTAGGCCAGTAAGCACTATAAGGAAGGTTTAGAGAACTAGGGCCCAATCTTCAATAATACCCCCTCCTCCTTTGGAGAAATCTCCTTTATTTCAAAGCAAAGCAGAATTTTATACATCAGGACTCATATATATCGCAAAATTCCATCTCAAATCAGAGATTGGTTGCACTCTTTCAAACCTAAGTGAAAATTAGCCTGTGGTACTATACTGCACATGACGTCTTTCCTGGCAATTCTGTGTTTGTTTAAGTAACTGCTCCGAAACGGAGATTTGGCGAGATAATTTATTATTATCATTATTATTATTATTATTTTCGAAGTTTGGCATCAATCTCATTCTTCCACCCACCAAATTCCTGCAATGCCAGACAGTTAAACTTTTTAAGACTGTCCTCAAACCAAGAAATTCACTCTTTATGGAAAGATTCTAGCACTGGTACAAACATACAATATGACAACACCAAACAAGTTCTCAAATCCATCCAAAGTGAACACGAAAACCGCATTGAAATCTTACATCTCAAGGGTTTATCATCTCGTGCATCATAAAATTTGCTTCTAAGGAAACTAACCAACTTTGGTCTAGTGTCCAGCAAAAGTTACCGAAAAACAGTTACAACTTTATCATCAAATACCTAAATAACGCTCTTGCCACTAGGAAAAACCTCTGCAAATGGTCGATTACTCAGTCATCTGGTTGCTCATTTTGTCTCCAATCCGAATCATTACAACACATAGTCTCTAGCTGCAAAAATTATCTTGAACATGGTAGGTATACCTGGAGACATGATTCTGTACTTCTATATTTGGCTAAAACCCTTTCAACACCTAGAAATAGCTCACTTTACGCGGACCTGCCTTCATTTCGTTCACCTTCTTCAATCACAGGCGACTCCTATCGACCAGATCTTGTCTTCGTAACTGAAGATCGAATCCTTTACATGCTAGAGCTTACTGTTGGGCTCGAAAGCAACATCGACGAAAACAGTACTCGGAAAGCTAAGAAATACAGCGATCTTTGTTAACCTTTCTATGAGTGCCCTTGGCATTCTGGGAACCTCATCTACCACTCTCTCCGAACTGATTGACTTCTAAATATTGTAACACAAATAAAATCCCTTCACCCAGTACAGTACAGATACTTTTAAATACTGCACTTTTTTCTGATCTTAATAAGACAGTTAATAAGACAGTACTTGGCAGAATCAAGCCTTTGGAAATGAATTTTCCACCCCACTAATAGTGATTGTGTTTATGTAGCCAACAAGTAATGAGACTTTTTAACTTTTTTTGCTTTCAAAATATCCTACCTGTTTGTATTCTCGTCTTATTTCATTGAGAATTGAATTAGTGAATTAAGTAGCCTATCGTTTGATCAGTGTACATACATGGATTTTCTCTGGATTTTCTATGTTCTTTAAACATAAAAGATGATATTGCATAATAATCCTCCTGTGCAAAAATAAGAGCTTATTGGCTAATATCCTGTTGACTCTGTTAATATTGCTGTTTATTTTGCTTCGAAATTGACATTAGTAATCTTCCTGTTACGTTCTATTTTACCAGGCACTGTTAGCAATCTCAATGAACACTGTAGCTAGATGAATCAGAAGATATGAATGTTAGATATGCAGGAACGTAACTTGCGATTAAGGGCTTGTGTGCATGAGGCTGTATGAGTCAATCTTCAAAAGTCAACCATTGCAAATAAATTCATATGAAGTAAAAGGCAAGCTTTTGTATCAAAATTTGCAGTAAAGCATTCCAGAGTGGGAATTCTTTAGTTACAATATGTTGGGGCTAGTTTTATGGCATGCCCTTTGGAATTTGGGTTAGGGAAATATACAGGGGGTTTCCAAAAAAAATTGATTAGGACGTTGGGGGTAACTGAAAACAAATCATTTGAGTGTTTAGGGGTACGATATTTCCGAAAAACCTTTCGTCTTGCTGAAGAATCATTTAGAAGGATGGATTCGCAATTTTTCTAATATTTTGTTCTGGATAGATACTTTCTGGTTTTTAGCTCAGACTTTCGGGGTCTGTTCTCGGTTTGTTACATGATTGAGTCTCCCTTTAATGAAAAAAAAAACATATAAAAATCAGTTTAGTCAAAGAGTACTACTCATAGCACCCAGTTGACCAGCATTGAAAAGGACACTAAAATGTATTTTGATAACTACAAAAGTCTAAATTAATGTGATTTTAGCAAATTAGGGAAAGCTTATGCGCTAAGCCAAATGCAATGCAAGGAAAATATGTTAAGCAATTATTCACATAAAATCGATAAAAATCAAGACCTGCTTAGTGTAAAAAGAGTGAGATATAGCTAAATTAATTGCAGCCATCTGAAACAAAATGGGAAAGATTTTGTTTCAGATTTCACAATGTGACTGAAAGAGAAGTCTACTTTCTGTAATTTTTTAATCTTCTTTTTATAGACATCAATAATTCAGAATTGCTTTTGTTTGTTGATAACAATCAATTGTTATTTTTACTTTATTTGTTAAATTTATTCACCATTCACGTTCATCGTTAGTGTTAAAGCAAACAAAACCATAGGCAGTTCGTTAAAAGGCACGAAGCCAGCACAGAAAAGGTGAGCGGTCAAGAGAGGCGAAGCCAAAAAGTTTTTCAGAAGAGTTAAATATTGCTTTTGCCAATAAAAAGAGCGTCTTAACTCTTTTTAGGTGTGGTCATAAGATAAGTAATTCTTTATGCAGCTTTTATGTATTTCTATTTTAATATTCATAACTCTAGCATTTCAACTTGAAGCATTTTTAGTGCCATAGTTAGCAAGTTGAATTGCTACAGAAATCTTAACATGTTACAACTGTTAAAAAAGATTATAATTATACTACAGGGGTGAGAAAAATTATGTGCCGACGGACAAAGTATGGGGGGAAAGTGCCCTCTTTTAGCGACGTCCCTGGGGGCAATGCCGACTTAAAGTCGGTTCGTCAAATGAGCGAAGCAAAGGAGTTCGTTGCTTGTTATTTGAAGGCAAGAACTGAAGTGACAGCATTGAAGAACTTAAGTAACAGTATTGAAGAACCCTTAAAAATTTAATATCTTGCGATTGATACAGAGTCTGATACAGATTTATTATCTTGCACCGGATAAAGAATTTTCGTAATGAAATGAATTTTTTAAAGAGTTTTTGTAATCTTCCTTCCCTGGCGATTAGAAACGCAAACATCTATAGTTTTTTATTACATATTTAACAGAATAAATCCAAAGATTAACTGTAAAAGGGAACTAAGCCATAGTGATAGGTGCAACGGACAAGGACAGCGCACCAAAATAAAGGCGGAGGGGCTAAAATGGGTATGCCAGAAAAATTGTCGATGCCACGCCCTCTAGAAAGCTGGAATACGCCCCTTCTAAAAAGTACTTGATCATTTCTACTGAACTTTTATAAACAATCTCGTTCAGAGAAGATATCAACAAGTATATAAGTAGATAAAATTAGTTTGAAGGTAATAAAACGCCAAGCTAAACAATTTAGAAAATACATCATATCATTAAACAAGGTAAAACACTTAGAAAATGAACAAAAAAGGTTCACAGTCAAAAAGAACTGCTACCACATAGGAGTAGAATATCCAAATTTGCGATAGGGTAAACCTTTCAACAAATATTCTAGCCTATTATTGCAAAAAAAAGTAAGGGGGGGGGGCTATAGCCCATGCTAGCCCAAAGGCTGCGCGGTGCTTGCAACGGAGCCTGAGCATATTTAAAAAGTCATCAAACTGCAGTGACATCAAAGATTTTTGTTCAAAACGAAGGAAATTCAGGTCTCGTCTTGCAGCTTGGCATCTTCGATATCTTTAATAAATAGGTCTCTTCGACGAAAAGTTGAAACTCTAGAGTTAACTATAGGCTTCACAAAGTGGAAAAAATTGCAATTAATTTAACGATTTTGAGTTCAAATCCTTCCATTGTTGTATGTCAGTTCATCTTTTCATCAAGTGACGCTTTAGTTTACGAAGAAAATTCATTTAAAGTGTCGATTGTCTCAGTCATGGGAGAATATAGACTTCTCCCTACTCGATGTTGGTTTTTTAGATAATTTGAGATCCGGGTGTTATCTTTATTGATTACTTTTCATAATTTATTTTTCTATATCCACATGTCATAAATTGCTTCTAAGACTACTAAATAACTGTTTTGCAGAACATTTGGAGCTGTCTGGTTTATTGGCTGCCCTGTTTTGTTTGCATGTGGGAAACTTCCCAAAAACACAAAATTTTTGCTTTTTTTAATCTTAGGCTGGACACGTTCTTATGATATTTTTATTATTTGAGTGAATCGAGCCCCGTATTTTTTAAAAAAATACTCTTATAAAGATTACATGTATATTCTTCATGCTTATTGTAGTTTATTTGCAAATATTAACAAATGAGATATTTGGAAAAATCTCACAAAGCACTTCACTTTTATAATATCTTCACTTCACAAAACAATGCAATGACCCTCTTCCATGGATGTCAATTAAGCACACTAGCTCAAAAGGAAAGCGAGGTTATTAGTTCATTCAATTTATATCGATTGTAGAGTTTATATAAAGAATTTTTAAATTTAATAGTTTTCCAACAAATAATATACTCCCAACATCCCTCGCGTGCAATTCCTGCCAAAAAATTTCAGCCGCTGTCTTCACCCCAGTATATTTAGCGTTATGATTTATTCATTGTACAACAGTCTTGTTTGTCTGTAACTGAAATGGGGGGGGGGGGCTTGATTGAATGACTATGTCCATGTGTCCAGGGATGGCGCTCTAGGGTGTCATAGGGGCAGCTGCCCGCCCAAAATTCTCAATGACACCCCATCGGCAGCCCAATACAAGAAAAGAAAAAGAACTGTCGGCACTTTGAAACTGTCGAATAGGAAATTCACTTTTTTAAAAAACTTCTATTAGCCTTCTACAACAACTACAACAACAGATATTACTATTTGTTTCGGGGACGCTGCGCAGGCGGGGGTGTCGCCCATCATTCTGTATCATAATTCAGTTTTCAATAACAGGCCCAGGTCAAGATGGTTTGAAAATTGCTGCAAAGAGAAGGTTAGGGTTCATTGGCTCAAAACGAGAACATGGCTGCGCAGATTGCTCAGAACTACCTTGAACTTCACAAAATAGGGCCACTTTTTGAGGTAAATGTCATTTTCTTATGTCAAAGCAGTGGGGAACAATATTCGTTCATTTTCATGCACCCTTCCTTTGTCCCTTTCCCTAACTTAGGGACTTAGGGACTCGGCGAAATAAAGAATTTTTGTTATTTCGAATATGAGTGTATTTCGTAGTATTTTCTTATTTGTTTAAAACGAATGAACGGCCGCAGCAGAATTGGATTTTTTCTTCACTGACTTCAGTATGCAACGCTTTTGTCCCTTTTGCCCTGACCACCACGATATATTTGCCCTGACCACCAGTGCACACACGATATTTTTACCCACCTAGGACAGGGTGTGGACACTTACTGAAATTTCATTCCAATAAGGGCGTGGCCAGAAAGACTGCATCGCATACTGTTTTTTATTTGTGTCATTTTCTACTTGTGTCTTTACCTCCTCAACGACACAAAAACTCTGACGAAAGAAAAAATGTGAAAAATGAGAAAAGACTCCAAAAATCTCTTGCACATTGGGAGTTCAGACTTTGATCAATTTTGATTGCAGCCTTACATATTTGCATACTATGAAGCATAAAAGATGGATTTATTTGTGGTTTCCACTAAGCATTTTCAATCTTTTATTTTCATGTTGGCTAAAACTGGATCATAAAGATAGAATCTTCTTGTTGCTATAAGTCTGTGTCAATAGTTTCCTGTTTTTTGATATTCAGGCTGCAAATTACACTACTTCAAAATTCATCTTTTCTTGTTC
The DNA here is from genome assembly GCF_013076305.1 of Rhopilema esculentum. The sequence goes on from NW_027019640.1 coordinate 8,496,366, forward strand.
ATTTCACTGCAATTTTTCACTGCAGTGAAAATATTCACCCACAGTAGTAAATTCTTGTCAAATCTGTAGAAATAAATTAACATTTAAAGCATATTATCTCACAACTGAACTGTTCAGTTCATTTTATTTTCATTTTAAAATCCTTACATACAAATCTTTTGAAATAAACAACAACAGGTTACATAAGATTAATAAATTACATACAATGAGAAACATTTATATGAGAAGAAAAGGAAAAAGTATGCATGAGTCATAGAGAGTCTGTGTTTTGCACCTGATTTGATTTAATCATGATTTGATCTGATTTGATACATTATATGCTTGATACATTATTTGTTTCAGAATTTGATGGCCACTTTAATAAAGGACATGCCAAATGAGCCAATCCCTTACCTTATCAGAATGCTGCAAAAAGCAGATCAGAAACTGAGAAGTCCAAGAGGAGTATCTGTATGTACTTTTTTCATGATATTACAGTTTACTTTCTATTTCAGATTGTAGTTGTAAAACCTTGCCAAGCAGGTTATTCTATCTGTTTCAAAAATTGTGACACTGAAACGTGTGGCCATCAGCTAAAAAGTAATATCTGCTTAAAAATTGGTCTTAGAGAGTGAAAGTTCTTTTATTTTCCTAAGGCTCATGACAGAAGCAAGTCTGCAAGCACAACTGCTCTTCATTCAAGGTATGGCATTGGTGTTTCTGGCCAGCCTGCACCAAAGAGGTCAATAGAGGAGCCCCATAGTAAGTGGTTCCTTTAATTATACTTAATAAGGCATGTCTGTGTTTATATTAGCAAATGATAAATACTTTGATGATATTACTGAATGGAAAGGCAAACATCTTGTCACTGCTTCCATTGGACATTATGCATCTTTTTATTGCTTATCTCTATATGTAGATAAAAGAAAGTGCTAGATTAAAGGTTGAGATAACATTTAAAGGGGCTGTGTCACGGTTTTTTAAACAAACCAAATACAGGGAACATTGTGCTTTTTTTGCCTAATATGCACATTGGGATAATGGCAGATGCTGCACTGGTGCTTCAGTAAGCTTTGATAAATTGTATAATCTGAGTGTATTTATCAAAGGTAGAATTGATAATTACTATATTTTTCTGCATTTGTACGAAATGTACTTCATTCAATCAATGTGTAGATATTTTGTTTGTTTTGGTGAATTTAGATGGAATTATACACTTAACAACAAAATGATTACTCCAGAATTGTCCTGCAAACTTTAAGAAATGTTTTGGCTCAGTAATTTAGGTTTTTTGGGTCACATTTCAGGCCATTTCTTTGAACTGTTTCGTGCCAGTTACTGTATCCTAGCTGTAAAAGTGACCTTTTGTTTTTTGGCATGGCCATTCTTTATCCAATGAAATATGGCATTAAGACTGAAGAAAGAGCCTTTTTAATTCATTTCCTTTCATAGAGCATTAAATGCAAACGATTCTCATGATGAGCACTGTTTTATTCCATATTGGTTCCCCTATTGAACGCTGGTGTTTCACCCTAGGAACATTTTGCTCAACTGGGTCCTTTAATGGTCATATAATATATGGGGTTTTAGCATGTCACCTTGCAGAGAAAGGCTCCTAAGATGCACCTTTTTCATCTCCTATAGGCTTTGTTTAATGGTGGTCTTATGCATGCCAACATAAACTTTCCCATTATATATGAGACTCTGGTCTGGTTTCTTAAATTGAGAAACCAAACTTTTGTAAGAAATATTTCTCTCAGTAGGGGAGGGAGGGGGGAGAGAAAGCCTTTTGTACAGCAAAATTTGAAAATTGCATGGAAAAATGTAAACATATCATAGCTACCTTTTGTTTCACATTCCTTAGAGTATGAACACCAGAAAATGACCAAAACGGTGACCAAAATTTTTTATTTGGTTGTTTCAAAGTGATTTGAAAAAATGATACATTTGTTAGTTCTATGCAATTCTCAATTCAGCGGTTGAAGTATTTCATTTGTTACATCCTATTGAAAAAGAGCAATACAATTTCTGGAACTCAATTCTTACCAGTATATACTGGAAGATAACATTTACTGGGCAACCTATCTGCTAGAATTTTTTTTCAGTCATAAAACATTTTCAGTCTAGCATTGATTGGGTAACCTTAACAATACCTGGCATTTGCTTGCATTTTTGATTGAGCTTTCTACAGCTTGGTCTACTTATTTTCTAATTTCACGTTTTCAGTTCTTATTCTGACGCATTAAACTCTTTGGAGTGGCCGACAAACAAATTTAGTGTGTCTAAGAATGCTTGAGATTTTTAAAGCCATTTTTCTAAGTTTGTACAATCAAAAAATCGTTTGTGTTAGATATTCATTCAATGGAATATAACGAAGGTTATAAAGATGTGTGAAAAAATATAACTTTGTGGGAG